>LRSR01007879.1:0-39187 GCA_001579985.1 Hypsibius dujardini
TCGCAAAGTTTTTAGAACGCCTGGGGTCAAACTTTATTTTGATAATTAAAAATAGTACACTTATCTTCACGTATTTTCTACAAAAACAAAAACGTATTACTAACCGACGAGTGAATTACGGTAAAACCAAAAAGTGTATGTGTATTTGTCTTTCAATTAAAGGTTAAAGCTATTCGGCCGGAGTTTCTCCGGCTGAATAGCCAAGGCACTATCCAGCCGGGTTTTCTCCGGCTGAGCAGCCAAGATACTATCCAGCCGAATTCGGCTGCATGGGCAAGCCACTATTTGGCCTGCTCGGCCGGAACTTTTCACAATATGGTACCACCACCAGTCAATTTTGAAGCGGATTATTGGACTTCGTGAAACTCCAGTGAAAAATTTGCGGAAGCTACGGGTACGTAGGAGTATACACTAGTTCCAAGGAGGCTAATGGCGACATCTCAAGGACAACAACCTACGCATTAAAAATGTGTAGAGAGTGTTCCAATTATCCTTCATAGTATTTTGTTTGAGTGTTTCCACAACGTTTCGCTTAGTCAATGAAGAGGGGAAATTTTTTTTTTTAAATTGGGAAGAGTTTGAGCGGTTTCTGGATGACTGGTTGAGAAAAACAGGTCTGGTCTTCCGCGTTGGCAAATAACCAAACGACCTCTCCAAAGAACGAGATCTTTCGTTGTTGATTAATCGCACAAGTTTTCGATTACAGAAGCTTGCGCCAGCCAAGTTGGGACAGTTCGATTTTTGCCACTTTGCGTAAACACGAGGCGTTGCGACACCCATCTCACCAATGCGGCGTGCAGATGTGAAATAAATACACAGTGAACAATTAGCTGACACACAATCATTTGCAAAATGCCTGCTCAAATTAATTCTGAAGTAAAAGGAGCCATTTTAATTGGATACCAAATAGCGACTTGTGCCCTAAAATATGCGGGAAGCTTCTTGAGTTGGGCATGACTGCAGGGAAATCTAGGATGAACCGGGTTATTAAGGAATTTAAAATGGAGCAGCAAGGAGCAACGAAGCCTGCGAAAAAGCTGGGGACCCAGATGTTGTCATCCGTTCGCACGACGGAAACGATAAAAAGTGGAAAACCTCGTCTTTCGGCCCGATCCTCTTACCATCCGACAAATTATGCAGCAGTTGAAGCTCTCTTACGGCATAGTGCTGCGGATTATCGTCAGGGATTTTGCCGGGAAGAAGCGCTGCAAGACGAAGACCCACTACCTGTTTGAGAAGCAAGTGCGCAACGGGTGTTGAAGGTCCCGTGCCTGCTGGAGCTCATCAAATGAAACAAGTCGCAGTATATCGTGTCGATTGATGTGGCATGGTATTACATGTCCCACGTAAACGGTCGGAGGAAAACTTATTACCAAATTTCGAGGGCAAGAGAGCCCCCAAAGTTGGCTGAAATACTGCCGACAAAAGCACCCTGAAGGAGTTATGTTTGTCGCTGGGATTTCCGCCAAAAGCCCGACAACCATCCGATTCGTTCCTCCTTGCACTAAAGTGAATTCTGACTTCTACGTGAAGAATGTGCTCAAGCTCCTTTTCAAAATAGACATTCCCAAGCTCTACGGGAAGCAGGCGAAGTCGGTGGCCTTGCATCATGACAGTGATGCTGCGCACACGGCGTTAATTACGGTCCGGTTCTTGCAAGACAACAACTATCGATTTATTCCTGCAGCGGATTGGCCTTCCAACTCCCCGAACTTGAACCCGATAGATTATTTCATCAATAGTATATTTAAGAGACGTTTGTGGAAGCATAAGACCAAAAATCTTGCTGGTTTAATGCGGGCAATGAGACGGGAGTGGTCAAAGATTAGTGTCGATTTATGTGTTCGAACTCTTAAAACTTGGGAAAAAACGAGTCCGTATGGTGGGCGAAAACCACGGCTTACAGATAGAACATTTTTCTAGACTTTTGAGTAGTGCAAGTGCTCAATAAATTGGTTTGACCGAACTGTTCCAACTTGGCTGGGTCAAGCTTCTGTATTCCCTAGTTTCTCTCCTTATTATTCCGTATGTTATTCCGTACTCATTGCCAGCCTTCATTTTATCTGATTTCTATTTAATTTTCCTGTCAAAAATATTCGGGTGACCAATGTAGGCATCTCGACTGCATCGAGAAAGAGAGAAAAATGTTAGACTACATTGTGTACGCCAAGTTGAGAGAAAGCCGACCAAGTGATTTGTCTGTATTGCTGGTGAAAAAAACCCCGGCGAAACAGTGGTTGGCCTATTCAGCCGTGAAAGTCCGGCTGGAAAGTGACTTGGCTATTCAGCCGGACAAACTCCGGCTGAATAGCCAGTTCTTTAATCAAATTGCTGTTTCATTTTGAAACTTCGAAATGTTGACTTTAGATTAAAACAATGAATAGGTTAAATCCCTTAGGTTTTGTGGAAATACCGCGGGTCTCCGATCGTCTGTACACGGCATACTACCCAACCAAGCATGCTTAAAGTTTTCGGAAAACAGCATCAGCAGCGGTAAAACTGCGCAACCGGTTTTGAAATAGCTGATAGGATGCATACAGTCGATGGTCTCTCTGTAATAATTGTCGACATCGACTCCTCTTTCGGTAAACGACCTATTAGATTGAAATTCTTTCTCCAGGTCTCTACGAATGATCTGAGAAAAACGAGGGCTTCTATTTTAAGAGGATTCTTGATTTGTGTTTATTCTTACATGTATAAGGAATCATTTTCTTTTTTGCACCTTTCTATGGGTTAATAAAGGCACTTTGGTTTGTGTTATAACGAGAAAACTTGCAAGCGCTCGTTGGTAGAGGCCGACAAAGCGTAATACTCCCTCTCTCACCCCTGGGTTCCATATTTAATCACACCACGTTTCACTTTCCGACCCTTCTGGCTATATTCCGCGCGGTTCACTGGACGACAAAGAAGTATCAAGTTTATAACGCGTGGCAATTGTCTAACACAAACAACTAATTAAGCGGTCATTTGCAGCCCGATGTTTGCGGAATTCAGTTGGAAGCACCACCAAAGTTCCAGCAATACACCTCTACATTAACCTTAAGCCTAACAAAGCATACCATCTTAATTTATTCAAAGTATCCGAGTACAGTAAATTCCATACACATTCGGTAGAACAATGATTTTAAAACTCCTTTAATAACTTCAAGCCCAACCATTACTTGTAATCGTGTCCGTCATGAACGTCCACGTATCTCTGTGGCTGCTCATTGGATTAAACACGCTTCAGGCAAGTGTGATGGAACAGTTTTGCGGTTATTCGGGTTTTATTTTTGTGATAAAGGGTTTGTTGATCCGCAGAAATGTCTGTGCTCATCACTAGAACCGACACAGCCAGAAGTCGCTCCGAATTTCCACATCCGCCGAAACTCTGTCCAGGGGACAAGTTCACCCTTCTTTCCACTCAACAAATCCGAGATTCTTCTGCTCCATTCGAATGGGAATGCAGACAGATCCATTCCAGCGTCTATTTTCAACGCTAAAGTGGGAACCAAGCGGGAACAAATTGGAACAGCTGTTAGTTTTCGGGACATTTTTGCAGCCAATACAGGTAATTCTTCAGGTTCTAAGAAGGCCATTTGAAGTAATGAGTTTTTCCTGAAGGTGGCGTCCCTCCTCCTCAAAATCCTTCTTTTCTGGAGGCACTCCGAATACTGAAAGGGGAGAAGACTCCCAATTGGTCCAGTCCAGCGCCCATTACAACCGTTCCAAAACCGAAGAACTTTAACTGCCTGAACGTCCATCAGGCTGGTTTATATGCAGATCAAGACTTCGGCTGTGGAGTGTTTCGCTTGTGTGACTTGGATGGCGGGCTTACCAGCTTCGTTTGCGGAGAACAACAGGTATTGTTAATATTTCGGAGAACAAATAGCCTCCGAAACATGAGCCACACGTGATTTAATTTGTGTTTGCACAGCTCTTCAATCAGATTAGTTTGGTGTGCGACTGGTACTACAATGTGGACTGCTGGAGGTATAACTCTGATTTCATCTCGTACTTAATTTCCAGAGTTCTAACCGCTTGTTGTAGATCGGCGCAATTTGTCGACTACTCCAATCCTCGCTTATGGCATGAAGACTGGCCGTTGTTTGATGATGTTACGGGTATAGAAATCCTTGTTTTTGTTCAGATCGACAGACAGACAGACAGACAGACAAACAGACAGACAGACAGACAGACAGAGAGACAGACAGACAGACAGACAGACAGACAGAGAGACAGAGAGACAGACAGACAGGAACAATAATTGAAATAGTGATTATGGCTTACAGACACGCCCTTCACACCCGCTCCAATAACAATATCGACCACCCCCGTGCGCTTATGCGAGAAGCCGTTTGACGCGTGTGGTGTTAGCGACGAATGCTGCGACGGGACGGATTGCCGAGGACAGAAGTACACCAGCGACGGTCGTGGCCTTTGCGTGACACCCGTTCCCGGATCGTGTGTTCCCATCGCCAATGAGACCGTTCAAATTTTCTGCTTCAGTGACAGCGAATGCTGTGATGGCGGAATTTGTTCACCTATTCCCCATGGTGGATTTCAGTCAAGCCGTTGCGTTTTGCTACCAACTACCCCGTCAACTCAATCAACGTCTACAATTGTTCCTGGATGTATTCCACTTGCGACGGCTAGGTATTTTCCAAAACTGTCATAAATTTGTTCTAAAACGTAAAAAAAGTTTACGTTAAAGTCTGACGAAGTGTAGTCTCGTCAACTAGTACTCGTCAAATAGTACTGTATTTATGATTTTTTTCGGTATATATATATTCTCAGTGTGGTCATAAGAACTTGTTTTAGACGTAATTTTAAAGTTGGGAAAGCACTGAAAAATTCCACTTTCTTTGATAGATCGATTGATTTCACTGTAAAAACGCTATTTTTTAGAAATAATTTTTTAATCATATTTCGCCGCTGTCCCAACCAAAATCAACCTGGAATTGTAAAAATGAGAAAATTCAATTCTCTGTAAATTTATAATAAAAAACCCACAACGGACTCGCTGTAGCATATTAATTTTGTCGCTATCCTAGTTCGTTCGTGCATTGCCTTGAGGACCAGGACTGCTGCGACAACGGATTGTGCCAAGCTGGTTTTTGCCGTGAGAATTCACCAACGACAACCACGACGACCACAACAGCATCAGTGGCAAACTGCACGGAACCGTTTCACTTCTGCTTCTCCTCCAGCCAATGCTGCGACGGCACGGACTGTCGCGGGCAGGACCTCTACACGGAGATCTACGGTGACGGTCGTGGCATTTGTGTCACAAAAATGCCGGGTGCCTGCGTGCCTCTCGCCACAAAGGAATTGTCGCAATTCTGTTTGGAAGATAAGGAATGCTGTCATGGACTCTGCGAGGGCGTTCCCTACAGCCCAGGCTCGTCGCAACGCTGTGTCCTTCCCGGGTTGGACAGGAAGGCGGGATCAGGGTCCGCCAGAAAGAGAACTCAATTCGTGGGTAAAGACCGGTCCACTTTTCATGGCAAACCGTGAGATCTACTGTAGGAATCTCTCTCTCTGTCTAAGTACCACTTCCCTGCTTCGATTGCTTCTCCTTCTCAAAGACCGCGCTCAAGTTGTTGCTTGGTTTGGTTTGTTTTTATTCTTGTGCTGCTGTTGAGCTGTTGAGCCGAAATATTGAGCAGGTTTTGTCGCACCCCACAATTACAGCAGTAAACGTTATCAGACCTGTAAAAATTGAAATTGTAAAAAAAAGACAAGAAAAACAATTATGAGCCATAAAGATGAAGATTTGCTTAAAATTTACACGAAAAAATTACAAGACAAAAGCGGCCTTTAAGGAGAACGGGAATTAGAAAAACAGCCCGTAAAGTGGTCGCAGCTTCATCTTTTCTCCTTGAGACGAAACTAAGAAACGTTTGCTGTAAGATCGACAGCGCTAAGCATTTGGAAAAAATTATTTGCCTGAAGCTACTCGATCAAGAGATGTATTGCTCCACTGCCAATTTTCGAAAATGGATAGAAAAACGGGGACTTTTTATTATTTCAGTGCTTCCTGGCCAGCGAAGCAAATAACGTAAAGAAATTCAAAAGCGGAACATCTACTACCGCAAAATGCAAGAGTAGAGAATTCTCTGTCGAACGAATGATGACCTACTTTCCCCCATCCGGGGAGCAGAGCTAGGGCGATTTAAATTTGGTCTCAAAAGCTAGTAGACCGGTACACATGTTTTCCCATCTGTAATTTACAACACACCAAATATTGAGAAGAACAAAATATTAAGTAACAAAAACGAAAATATTAAATTAATAAACAAAAAGTTTACCAACAAAAGGGAAGGATACGGGCAAAATCTACAATTCTCCTTTCACACATACAAACCTTCTTCTACAGAAATCCGATATTGAATGCCCTGAGAATTAACCGTTACATGAGGTAGACAAATTATATGGAACCTCCATCTTTTTATAGAGGGCCATTGATCGGCATACACTAGGCCTAAATATCGTCCCTGTCGCAATCAAGGTTCTCTATTCACATTGACCTGAACACGCCCTTTCTTACTGTCTCCAAAAGTTGCATATGAACCGGGCATCCGATGGAATTGGGACGCACTCGTCTTACTGCTTATTATGTTTCATAGATTCACTTTGGCCTCCGCTGGAAAGGCAGTGGCTAAGGACCTTCCGTTCCACTGACAGATGAGGTTTTTGCGAACATCCCTTTCTCAATTAGTTCTATGAATTGCCACGTTACTAGAATTGCGAATGCGAACGAGTAAACAGAAAGCACCGTTTGTAAACAAATCAAATCACACCGTTCAATGAGTTGTTCACAAAGACACTCATTAATTTGAAAACCATTTTCCCCAGCCATTGTTTTGACAAAGAGTCAATTACCTCTGTCAAATTCAGATCGCGCCTTGACCCGCTCGAGAGTTGTTTATAGCCTAACGCCTCTGTCCCCGTAGATTCAAAAACATTCTGCTGATGTCAATCAAATTATTTCAACTGGATTCGAGAGGATGAAATATTATTCGCGTTAACAATGAAAAACTCAAAATTCGATTCCGTTGATCAATCAATCAAGTGACCTTCAGCGATGTTGTGCTGCAATTGGGTTCTCCCCGAATGTTTTTCCACTGAACTGGGGCTCCACTGCCGTGAGTCATATCTTCTAACATTATATTTGGGGAAATAGTATTCAAGAAAAAAAGTTTTGGAGCGATCTGAATTTGACAGAGGTAATTGAACCATTGTGAGTTCGTTTCGTATGACGGGGAGCGAGTTATGGCTCATGTTTCTCAATCTGCCATGCCTTGATTGGCATCCGTTGTTCGTGCAAGTTCATCAAGCGACATGAAGAGTTCAGCTGCTGTCGGCCGTTGCGTTGCATCCCTCGTTAAACATTGAGTCAATACAGCAAACAGTTGTGGTCTGAGATCAGATTGTGCGAGGGATTGATCTGGACTCGCTCCACGGGTCACGTGGCTTAGAAGTTGCTCAGGTTTGTTCGAGTATAGTGAAAGTACAGCTCCATCTGCACCTCTAAACGTAATCTCACCCGCTCCGATCATTTCCAAGCCGACACATCCAACGCTCCAGACATCGCTGGCACGCCCAATACCGGTAGAAATTCCCTCCTGCTCATCCTCGACTGCTTCAGCACTGGCACCGACAGCATATCTTAACATCTCCGGTGACATGTGAAACAGAGTTCCTTCCTTGAACTTGATGCCTCCACGATTAGTCTTGCCTTCCTCAAGGAGGTGAAAATTGTCCATATCGCCAAGCTTGCATGAAGTTTGGCTGCTATTCAAGAAAATATTCTCCCCTTTGATGTCCCCATGAAAGATCGGTAGAGCGAGGTTATGAAGGTAGCTGATTGCGGAAGCTATTTGTCGAAGGAACTTTAATAATTCGGGTTCGACTAACTTCTTTGTCCTGCACAATTCATTTAGGGTGCCTCCTGTAAACAAATGCTCATCTAAAATTTTGTAATGGGCTCAGTCACACATATGATAATGGGGAGTGGGGGGGGGTCTGAATAAAATAAATACCCTCGTCCCCAATTCCGACTCCTGGGGTGGGAGACAGTTCAAACGTGCCAGGTCAAAATCGTGGAGGAAGTTTTATTTCTGGTTAAAAATTGAACATTGAGGGGTAACTTTGTTTTGAATAAAACATTCAAGGCACACTTGAGTTGCCCCCCCCCTCCCATGGTGCAACTCTTGGAGTGGGGGGCAGGCAATTCAGACATATATAGTCAGAATGGTGAGGGGTTTTTTTCTAAACAAAAATAAACATTGAAGGATAGCCTTGTTTTGAATAAAAACAGGAAACACATTTGAGTTGTCCCATAGTCCTGCCATTGGGTGAGTGGATGAGTGAGTGGATGGGTGAGTGGATGGGTGAGTGGATGGGTGAGTGGGGGTAGCTCAGACAAATATGGTCAGAATCGTAGGGGCCGGGTTTATTTTTGAATAAAAATGAACAATGAAGGGCAACTTTGTTTTGTATAAAGAAGCACGAGAAAATTGAGTTGCCCCCCCCCGTAGTTCGATCCTGGGGGGGGGGAGGTGTGACTTTCCCAGTGGAAAAAACTGACCCTCGTTCCAGTGCTTACAGTCATGTACTACTTTGTAACAAAATGGGTTTAATTCGGATAAGGCTAAACATATGGCTAATTTGGGAAGATTTTCAAATGTCAAATTCAGACTCACCCTCAAATTCTGTTTTTTTAGCTAGTCCCATTTTTAGGATGAACAAATTTTTTTTATCTCGCCGGTGTGATACCAGAGAAGTTTTTGACGGAATTTCATGATTTCAAATTACTAGTACAATGTAAAATTTCCACTGCAAATTGATTGATTGATTGATTTGTCTAGCACTCGCTCAGTGCGACTGATTGATTGATTGCACAAGTTTTACGCACCGCGTGTGATAATCGACTGATTGATTGATTAGACAGAGTTCTAACTTGACGAGTCGATTACTTGATAGAATCAATTTCGGCACAATGATTTCATCTCAATAAAATAGTGAGGGGCAATTCTGAATTTGACCTTTGAAAATTCTCCTAAATAAGTACGTACGATACACCGATTCCACAAAATAGCGAAGCACGAATGCTATGTTTCGTATCTGCTGAGGCCCTTACCGTCGCAGAACTGCATAAGCACGGCCGTTTGCGGCTTGCGAAAAGGCATACCGCCCGGTCCGATTGGGATTCGGCCAATCGCCAAGTACTGCACAACAGATGTGTGGTCCAGTTGTAACAATGCGGTTCGTTTTTCTACCAAAATATCAGCCGAATGGAGAACCTTCAAGGCCAAGAGGTTTTGGGCATTTTCTCGCTCACACTCTCGAATGCGAGCATCCTCTGTGCTATCCACGTTGACGGCATACACAGCGCCATAGCTGCCGTTGCCAACCATTGAGTGCCAGTCAAAACAAAGTTCACGCTCCACCCCGTAAGACGTGGAGTAAGCGAGGTAGGACCTTCCAGATGCCGACTGTCGAACTGCTCGGATCGGAGAAGGAGACCCTGCCTGCCCTCTTTCAATAAAATCCCTCAACTGGTTTGCGGTCAATTGAAGCTTCGGATTCCTCTCAAAACATTTTTTGCACAGCCGACGGATAATCTCAGGCGCGTCCTCCGGAATCAGGGGATGACCTCCCGAGAGCAACTCTTTCAGGAATTTAGGGCGTGCCAAACGCTCATTCAGCATTATTCCATCCCTTGTGACGTGCCTCAGGTTGCCTTGCGTAAACATATCCAGTACAACGCAGCCCAAACTCCAAAGGTCTACGATGGGTGATATAGGACCGACAATTGACCCTTCAGCTAGCTTAAAGGAATAGGCCCAGTACGCAAATACGTTGGGATGCATGAAGCGGTAGTGTGATTCGCCGAAACTGTAAACGCTAATGATTTCGTTGTAGTTACACGGATTGAGCCAGTCCGCGATTTTCAGAGATCTCCGATCTGGCGAGACGATGATTAGAGGGCTCCGAAGCACGGCAATTACAAATGGATGGTCTCTGTTATGCAGATAATCTATTGCGTCAAGTAATTGTAAGGCGTATGTGATGATTTGATTCGTCGCTATTCTACGGGACCGACATAGATCATGCAGCGAAATTCCCGGCTGGCCTGTAAATTTTTTTTCACTATAAGTACAGGCACACTTTTCCGTTGTTATGATCGCTTCAAAACGCGCTTAACTAACTGCAACTATTGAAGGGCGGTACGAGGAATCCAGTTTATCTCGGTATCTCTAGCTACATTTTTTCTTAGCATATTTCGAGCCACTGACAAGACCAACCACTGCCCAATGCGCCAAACAATCGGAGATATGTTTTCTTAAAGCTAGGTTAACCAAAATTTAATTTGGAATTGATTGGCATGATCAGAAATTTTTCTATGTCAGAGTGCGAAATTGGCAATCAAGTTCTCGTGATATGGGGAAATTTGGGGTGCCATTTCAAGATTCACCCGTAACTCCGCCCCTACTGCTTAAACTATTTTCCCTGCTGATCGTAGCGATTCCAAAATAACTTTTGAATTGGATAGCGCTAAAAAAATACTTTCGATCTCTAGGCAAAGTTGTAAGAGATTGGTATTGCCCATGACTCAAAAAAGGCCGTATTCCTCTGTGAGAAACATTACAAGGAGTCAGGCCTAACTCAGGCCACCCCGTTTTTTGGCCTAATCCTAGCCACTTTGCAAGTGAATTATCTAATTCACTTTTACGATTTCAATGAGACTATCAACGCTGATATGAAAGCCTTCAACACCGGAACAATTTCATGCCGGGTTCAAATTGTTTGAATGTGCACTTTCAGAGCAAAACGCGTCGGAAGAGATAGGAAATCAGACAGAAATTCGACCGACGATTTCACACTAGACTAGAAGAGGGCGCTGCATGCGCTCTCTCAAGGAGCATTCCCCTGTATGGCCCCGGCATGCTTATCAAGCAATTGAGCAAATTCACAGATGTCAAACAAATGTAAACAAATCTACAAGGACGTTTGTTGATTTGCCCCGCAAATTCAGAATTAAGCTCAATCCTTATTATTCTTACCATTTCGGATCTAAAAGAAAAACTTTGCGCTGGTAAAATGGTCGAAAATAAAGATACGTCGAAAAGTAAAAGAAAAACACGTGATATACGAGATTCAATCCCCTAATCTCCGTGGCACTTAGCGATGGGCGCGTCACCTGTTGCCCTCACTAACTTAGGGTGGCCAAGATTAGGCCAAAAAACGGAGTGACTAGGATCAGGCCTGACTCCTCATACTGCTTCTACATATGAACAACCATGTAAGCGTATGAGTCATACGAGTTTGCGGTTGCCCTATTTAAACAACGTTATTCAGAAGGAACTGCGTCAGTTCGCAGCCTTTCGAGGTTCAGTTATACTCGTTAAAACATCCTTCCGTTCTGCCGTCTTCATCGTGTAGTTATCACACCTCGTACCTGCAAAATGCCAGGGTTCCATCAGGAGGCAGATGCCCGGTGCGGTGGATGCCTCAAGACAACCCTTTATGGGCGGGCCGTCGCAGAAGCCTAACGCGTAATATCGAACCAGCTGTACGTGGGTAATACCCGCTAGTTCCAAGGCAAGTTTTCTTAGATGTTCCATCCGGACGGCGTGTTCAATCACCGATCGATAAACTTCAACGGAAACGAAGACAGCCCCGTTTCCGGCAGCCATGTTTGGAAATAGTCCAGCGGGCAGCTCGACCGCTTGGGCAAAGCACCCCCTCGGATTAGCAGCATAAAATGAGCGAGCATCATTGATATGCAACAAACTTCGTGTCACAGGAAGACGTATGGGAGGCTGGTATAATATGGGTTTTACATGAAGAAGAATCACTAGATGTATGATGAGAATGGTATTCCTGGAAGGCGAGCGATACATGTTCGTCGTCACTTTCCACAGCCCGAAACCAAGGCGTGATGGCTTGGAGATGTTCCATTTCTATTTGTGATTGGGTCCCTACAACCGCAGTTGTGGACATGGATGCTTTGCACAATGTTACATCTCGCAATTAACAGACACGCGAAAAGCGTATGGCGTGGTTTAAAATTTCTGCCTAAATTTGCGAGATACAGTTATAATTTAATCAGCCATTGTCTGTAAGTATTACTGTTTGAACAGCAGCTTACCATGAAGAACTTTGATCCGTGATAGTCGTGTGTGCGTGTACTTTCTGTACGGAGATAGCTTCGCGTTCGTGTAAACAGTCAGATGCGTAACGCATTTCTTGAAGAATGGGGGTAGCCATGCGGGGGGGGGGCAGTGCCTATATGAGCAAAAATGAAAGCTGCTCCTGGGCAGCCACAAAACATAAATAAGAAGACCTTAAAAAAATCACTGCCCCCATTGTTGCCTCCATTCTATAAGAAGTCCGTGCCCCCCTCCCCCGGCTAAGGGGCTATGTTTTAAAAATACCCTATCAGAGGGATAGGGGGGCACGTGGGGGTTTGGCCCCCTCCGCTGAAACCGCCTCAGCTGCTGCCGGCGGTCATAGCCATGCGGCCGCGAATGTAGAATTGACAGCAGCAGAAATTCCTGCATTTTCCCTCTCAATGGTCTGGTATTTCGGTTGAATACATTGATCTACAGTCAGCCCCAAGAAGAACTCTGCTTGCACAACACAGGCTGTTTGCGCATAGAGAGAGATGAGGTGCGACAGGTGTAGCAATAAAATATCTTCGATATCAAGAGACGCAAGTAATTGAACCAAGTGGCCCACCAAAAATTGGCTTATCTCGCGATCTCAAAAAACAAATAGCAATTTACCTGTGTATAGGACTGCTACCACTGATGACTTAACCGCAGGGAAACTGCGCAAAGTAGCCGAATTCGAAATCTTATCAGTTGTTTTTGCAGCTTTTCATGACTGTGCTTTTTTCTGCCGTTGCAATTGATTGGCTTGATTTAGTAAAAGTTGTTCGTCAATTGTCCTGATTGGTTGTCAGAAACGGTGCAATTTAGGGCGGAGTTTTCGGTTTGTCTGAACAGCAAAAGTCACGTGAGCAGAGTTCTTCTTGGGGCTGACTGTAGTTGAGACAACAATCTTTTCAGCAGCTACCCGGCTTTTTCTACTATTTTTACCGTGTTGGCTTGATCCGTGAAAGTAAAAAAGATTTATCTATTGTAGGCAGCAGCAGTGGTGCCTCGGCTTCATGTGACGTTTGGACAGATTATGTTTTACGAAAAGTCGAATTTTCTTGTGCCAAACAATGTCAAAGTTTTGGGGATCGAAATTGGAAAGTCCTGTTACTTGACCCAATGACATTCCTTTTTCGAGTGCGTTTTGCGCTAACCGGGTAGATTAAAAATAATCCTTCCAAGACAATTGTTCGACACAAGGAACCAAAATATCATTGAACCAGAAAGAAATATCCAAACGTCAGAGAGCATCAGCCGCTTGCATTTTAGCTTTATTGTACATGCAGTTCTTACTTGCGGGCGTTTTCAACTGTCAAATGTAGAACCGTTCCAAAATATTTTTTCGTTCGGACCTAATTTATTAATGATTAAAAAATTGATTTCGCCAGTCAAATTAAAAACTTTTTGTTGGTGAATCTTAAAATGATGTCTGGTTCCGAAATAGTGTGAAATATTGCGCGGGCTATTTTACAAGTTTGTATATTTATGCTAAAACGTTCATTTGTCTTCAATGAAGTGTAAGCCAGTCGACCAGCTAGACAATCGGCTGTTCCGAGAAGTTCAAACGAAAATCTGAATTTTGACAATTTGTGTTGATAACAGTTCTTATGGAAGACGAATTTCTACAGAAATTGATAATTTTCATCATATAATATTTATTTATATTTAGTAATATTAATTAATAGGATTTTCCTTCATTATTTCTGCCAATTTGGAATGCCAAAAGTCTCCAATTCTTTTGAAAACTGAGGTCGCCAAGAAGGAACCTTTTGATGCTATTATGTCGAGCAAAATTGTTTTGCAGCTTTTTTAAGGAAGACTTGGCGAGTCATAGTACAACTGCTTTTTAAAACTTCTAGTGGTTAGGGACGGTACAAGCATATTGCATAAATAGTATGCACCTTATAAAGTTGACATAAACATAATGAACGACATGAACGGCATAAATAGCATGACAAGCATAAACGAGTTAAACGACATTAACGGCGTAAGCGTCATTATCTGCATAAAGTGAGCAAATGTCAGGAGTGGCGTAAGTGGAGTAGGTCATAACGGAATGAATTAGCGGGGATAAAAATCAACTATTTCCGTGGACCATTTTTGCGTCAATATACTGCAACAATATTTCAATGGTGTCCATTGTTATTTTTACTTTGTGGATTTGCATTTGTTCGTTAGCAGCTCTTCATCATAGAGAATATAAAGTAGCAGAACGAAGTGCACAATACATTTAACAGATATGTGGTAAGGGCAAAAGAAATATATTCACGTCGGTGAGTTGAGCAAATATCACAGCTTTCCATACTCCTGCACCTTACAGTCAAACTAACATTATCTGAATATTTAATTTAGTTGCTAGAGTGGCCAGAGATTCCTATTGGCTCCTCCATTGGCTTTTTCTCAATACAGGTATCGAAATGTATAGCTTCTGTCACTTTGCTCACGTTTGGTTGACGTGTAAGAGTAACCTGCCCCCTCCCCGGCAGTGACTGCCCTTGGCGGTATTTTCCTCAGGGATGAGCGACAGTCTCCGAAGCGAAACTCCCTACCTCGCTTCGAAAAGCTTGTTTCGCCACTGAAAGAGCACAACTGTTTTTTTAACCATTTGTATTCCGCTTGCGCCAGACAAAACAGAATTGTGTTCGTTGAGTAATTGAAAAAAATAAGCTGAAATTTGCTCATTCAAAGACTCAGAGTTTATTAAAAAGTGTTCCCAATTGGAGGGGACATGGCTTCTCGCCTCCTCCCCCCGCTCCCAAGACGTCTCTGTAACACAGTAAATGGTGCAAGACTATCATTTTTAATTGAGCAATCAATTGTGTGTATAGTTTTTGTTCTATTGGGTGCATACAGTTAAGAGACAGGCCAGGAAAAAGTTTGAAGATCTTGGCGTGATAGGATTTTTATTACTAATAACTTAAGATTTCCGCCAAACTCTTCCAGTTAAAAGTTTTTTGTTACTAGAAGCAAAATGAGGCCACTGAAAATTTGAATCGAAGATTTTCAAGTACTAGTTTAAGCGGTTTGCACAATTTAAAATGTGAGAGAGTGAAAACACCAACTGAGCATCAATCAATTCGTCATCCGTAGCCCGATTTTGTTTCTGGTTACACAAACCCGCCAAAAGTTTGATAAAAATACTGAAAATGTGTTAAAAGTAAGTCCCGATTGTAACGACACAAGCTACTGCACATTTTACAAATTCGTCCAACAGATCTGAATCTTCTGCGCAGAATTTCTTGTCGGCTGTCACATCAATGCATCATCACGCGACAAAAAACATCATCCCGGCTTCTGAATGGACGAAACAAGTGATCGTCTTTGACAACATGCACAATGTTGACCGGACGCACACTGCACAGAATCCGCTACCTTTGCCGGCTCCTTTCAATAAACTATGGATGGAGCCCTTTAAAGTCATCGACGTCTTCTACATCCGTAATCACAAGCGTTAAGAATGCGAGACAAAATACCATTCAAAAGACATCCAAATCCTGCATCGGACCTTACCGATGAGGAACACTTAGGCCGCGGAGCAGAACAATTCATTCTTCAAGCAATTTTTTCCTGTATTGAATGCCATTCTGCGAGATATACAGCTATTTTACATTGATAAACTAGCACGTAACCATTATAAATACTTTTTAAAGAAACACGGTACCGGTGGGATTGCGAATTCAGGGACTGATATGTCCGAGAACGAAGAGGAACTCGAGGCTTTGGATGATGACAATTAGAATAGTGGCTGAAATTTTTATTGAATTACTTGTCTTTTTACAAATTTAGTGCCTTGTTTGGTATGCTTCTGTTGGTTTTGTTATAGTTGGGTAATGACAGTTTAGCTTTCTCAAGCCCATGTTCAAGCTAATAAATGACCTTCCGTCTCGAACAGTATGTTGTCAATTGTTAATTTTGCTGCGTCTGTTTTTATTTAGTTTTTCCTGTTTCAGCGGCATGTCGCACAAAGCTTGCTATCTATATCAAGTAAATAAAGAGGTAAAACGCTATTTCTTTGCGGCAGGGAGTCGGCTAAGTCAAAGACGTTAATTCTTTTGCAGTACCGATTATGCTAATTAAGCCAGCCTTTATGCAGTTATGCCAGCTATGCTGGTTATGACGATTATGCCGTTTATGCTGGGTATGCCGGGTATGCCGTTTATGTTGGGTGTATCGTTTATGCCGGGTGTTCCGGTTATGCTGTTTATGCCGTTCATGCCGTTTATCCCAATTGTGCCGGTTATTTTGATTATACCAGCTGTGCCGGGTACATTTTGCTGTATGCTGAACTGACCGCCCCAGTAAGATTTATGCCAGTTATGCTTGTATGCCGATTCCATGAATACACTGTGACTCTTCAATGTCGTTGTTCTAAAATTTGCTAGTATACTTGGGGGAGGGGGGGGAGGTGAGGATCGATACTATTTTGTTCGATCTGGGTTTTTGAGAGAATACACTGTGAACCGCTTCCTTTTAATTCAAGAACAGGAGCAAATTTAAGTCAAATGGTTAAAGGCTTTGTGATATTTTTTTTCGATCTGTAATTAAATTACGGATAAGCGTACAAGTTATTAGATCTTTCGCTGTATTTCAGATGCAAGTGTATAGACCACATTAGAAAGGAAGTTTGACACACGTTTGGGCGGGCATACATTTACCAACAGATTACATATTTCAAGACACCAAGTCATCAACAAAGCAGACATAATTTTGTGTCCGTTGAAAGTTTTCTGCAGCTTTCAAATTCTTTGGCACCAGTTGAGCTCGTGCAGTTCGAATTACCGTTTACAGAAATTCCATCACCGGCATATGTCAGACAAGTCGTCGCATCTTTGTGAAATATTCTAACATATATTTCCATACCGAAATTATCGGGGGAGAATCAATTTGGTGCCCGGATGAAATAGGCTACGCAGTTTTGCAGTTCAATAACTCTTTGGTAGCGAGATGGTTTGGGGGTGCGGGCAGTGCGAGGCCAAGCAAAAAAATGTTTAAATTGGAAAAGCGTGAAATGATTTCAACAATGAGTACTAGGCATTATTTGGAAGTTTCCCGTTTACAGTTCGTGACTGGTGGTGCTGCCTGAAAGCGTCTGCCAGCTTGATTTCTTGTTGTTCTTTCACTCCTGAAATCTCTAGTTTATTTTCTATATTGTGCCGTTCTAAGAATGTCTAGATAAATAAAACAAATTCCCTATCGATTGCACTGCTGAAGTGACGCGCAGCGGATGCTTTATTGAGCATGTTAGCGTTTTCGTGGGGGTGACTGATTCCGAGCAATTTTTCGTACAGTTGATTGTTGATTGCATACTTTGAACCTGGGACTCGCCGTGCAATTTCGTGTGAATACTCGATCCTTTGGCGTTTTACCTGATTGAGACATACGAAACTGTGTTAGCTCTGTTTGAACTTACAGTCAAATGATTATAGATGTCATAATACGTGGATTGTACGACGTTTTTTTAGTATGGACACAAAGTTTCGCCTCATTGATTGTTTGGCGTTAGTCAGGGACGGTTACATGTTACCAGTCCGGTTACAACATGTGAATCATTGGGCAGAAGTGGAACGCTCTGACTGATGATGACCGAATTTTAATTCTGCTACCGTCCATCACAAACACACAATTCCAAATGATTTAGGTGTCCATAGATATTGTCAAAACCCCAATTTTTGTGGATCGTCAAAAACAAGATCTCAGGAAGTTGTGGACACCAGCGCAAAAGCCGTCCAAGTGTTGGCAAGGTGGTGCTCAGACAATATCTGACACTTCTGTTAGTTTTTTAATTTGTTTTTTTGGCAATTAAAACTTTTTGACATTACATAATAAAAGCAAAAAACTGCTAGTGAATCAACTGAAAACTCAGTCGGTAAATCATTTGTGACTGTGGAATTAAGCAATTTTATACGGCCAGGTACCCAGAGTTAAGGCCAGACATCTCCATTGCTTCCTTCATTTGGAGGTCTCTTTGGCCGCAGAAGATTTGTTTCTTTTTATTAAATTTCTACAACGGATATTTTTCTCTGTTTAAGCGCTCTTGAAAATTGCACATCATGATTCGGTAGAGAGGATTGCCCTCCTCTAGCATGGCATTTACCTTGATAAAATCTCGCCCTGTCACACACTTGCGTTCCTTTGGAAGAACAGAATTTCTGCTAACAATTCCAGGGAATATGACGGGACAAAACTTTCTTCCAAGGAGTTCTTTGGGCTCCCGGCGAGGGTTTAGTTTTCTCACCTTAGCGTTATTTACGCTGTATCACCTAACCGAGAGGCTTCGATAAGATCTTGTCTTCTCATGTAAAAGTGTTATTTCACTTCTCCAAAACGGTTGCAAATGTGCTTGTCAACACAGAACGGTATAAATACAGCCCATATACTTAGCCACCTTCTGATCTGAATTACCTAGTTCAATTCTTTTATCTCATTAAATTTTTGTCATGGAGCTCTTCTTCCTGATAGCAACAATCCTTGCAATTGCTGCAGCCGCAATATATGCCTGGAGCAAAACTGGCCCTCGAAATATCCCACCCGGACCCCAAGGCATGCATTCTTAGCAGTACTTCCTTACCCATTTAAATCTAAAGTATTCTGCATCCTCGCAGTTTTTCTCATTTAATTATTAACGTAATATCAAATTGCTATATACGATGCAAAGTTTTGCACCCTCCTTATTTTTTTCGATGTTATAGGTCTTCCCTTCTTCGGCAACATTTTCTCTCTTGGTCAGTACCCTCACAAAGTTCTGGCCAAATGGAAGGACAAGTACGGCGATGTGATGAGCTTCAAAAACGGTCATCGTCTCATGATCGTCCTCAGCGACCCCGCTACGGTCCGTAAGGTCTTCGCCAACGACGTGGTCGCCAACCGCGACAACCAAAGCGCCATTCGAACGGACCCAGGCACCGGTGCGGAGTTGGGCTTGGTTTTCAGTGAGGGCGAACTGTGGAAGAGCCACAGACGCTTCGCTCTGTCGACCCTTCGCGACCTGGGAATGGGAAAGAATTGGTTGGAGGACACCATCATCACCGAGGTTCAGGAGCTGTGTGATATCCTCCGCAGTACGAAGGGAAAAGCAATCTATCCCAAAGTCCAAGTTACCAACAGTATTGCAAACGTTATCTGTGCGCTGATCTTCGGCCGACGATTTACCCTTGACGATCCAAAGTTTACACGACTGACAGCGCTGTTAAATGAACTGCCGACGGGTCTGGCTGCGGATAGCGTGGTCCAGGCACTGCCGTTTCTGATGTGGTTTCCCAATGCCGTGCGAAAACGCGTTTCCACAGCGCGTCAGTCGTTGCACTCGGTCTTTGCCTTCCTCCGAGAAGAAGCAGTGCAACATGCGGGTACAGTGAATAAACAAGCAGACGCTCCGGATTATCTCTATGCATATCTAGCGGAACGCGAAAATGGTTCGAAGACTGCCGGAAGGAGCTCTTTTACAGGTTCGCAGTTGTTTGCAGCGCTACTTGTGCCGTCATTCTTACTGTACTGTCTGTCTGTCTTTTTATCTGTCTGTCTGTCTGTCTGTCTGTCTGTCTGTCTGTCTGCGGTATACATGTTTTTGTCTGTTCACTGTTTTTTCATGTCTTGCAGAGGAGCAGCTCATCGCATCACTTAACGATCTGTTCGGTGCTGGAACTGAGACAACCTCAAATACCACATTATGGGCAATTGTCTATATGCTTGCTAATCCGGAAATTATGAAGAAAGTTCAGCTGGAGATTGACGAACGGGTTGGTCGTGACCGGATGCTCCGTAATTCCGATAGGAGTATGTGTGTTTTAGTTCGACTCTTAATACGTCAGTTTTATTCTGTTGTATTTGAACAATTATTCAACTATAGTATATATAACTTTTTTTCAGATCTGCTGCCATACACCGAGGCGATGATTATGGAGGTTCAGCGGCTCGGCAATCTTGCAACCTTTGGATTACCTCACCGGAACGCTGAAGAAATGACAATCGACGGGTTCACCATTCCGAAAGACAGCAACATCCTCGCCAACCTTTACTCAATCCACACTGATCCGCGTTGGTTCAAGGAACCCTTCACGTTTGATCCCACTCGATTCCTAGACGCAAATGAAAAGCTGATCAAGCCGGATGGATTCATGCCCTTCTCAACAGGTACGCTCTAAACTAAGACTAAATTCACGTTCGCCATAACGGAAACTTACTTATGGAAGCCACTTATGTGTAGGTAAACGGGTATGCCTGGGCGAGGCCTTGGCGAAAATGGAACTCTTCCTCTTCATCGCCAATCTCCTCAGGTGTTTCACTCTGCAATTGCCGTCCGGCGTTAAGTCCGTTTCTTTGGATGCCGCGCCCGACTCCCTCGTCAACAGTCCAGTACCCTTTCAGGTCGCTTTTATCCCTCGTGTTTAATTGACCATCGACGGGACAATCCCTAGTGATGTTTATAGACGTTTCCGCTTTTTTATGCAGTGTAGTCAAGGACTAAGACATATCAACGTTCTTCAATAAATGAACGAATCCATATTTGTATTAGTTAATCGCACTGATTGGTGTAATGTTAATTATTACGCACATGTGTCCACGAATACCGGCAACCGAAGTGTAGCCAATTCCTAGATAAGTCCGCTTCAATCCAGCGAGTCCAGCCCATTCCTATTTTGTCTGGCTTAGAGCTATTTAGCAGTTCCCGTATTGCAGAGCATAGTGAATATGACTTTTCACTATGTGCCATTATGAACTAAAGGTAGAATGGGATGTATTCGTATAATAATTGGTGAAGATCAAGGGGCGGAGCTATGGACCAATCATAGAACACTGCTCCAAAAATCCCAAACATTTATTTAGAAAGAGTACATATAGATCCGCCCCTGATGTCCGCCCCCTGATTGTTAACAACAATCGATTGAAAAGTGTATTGAAAATGGGAGAGACACGAAATTCTGATTTAAGCGCATACACCGAGAGCCGTACGTGATTGTTAGGCGTGATCTGAATTTGACTGAGATAATTGACCGCTTCTAAGCTGCCCATAAAAATGCTGTTACAAAAAAATCTGCTCAATAGTGTTAGCCTAAACCATGTCCGGTAGAGCATTCTCTCTGATCCAAGGAAGGAAAGGTTTAACTTTGGTGTATTGCGCACCGATCGGCCCGCCACAGCCCTCACCAAAAGACACTATTCCCGCCAAGTACAGTAAATTGCTACCGTCGCGATTCAAACACACGAGAGGCCCACCGGAATCTCCCTGGCACGAGTCCTCTCCGACGATTCCGCCCGCACAGACAAACAGGTCAGGATTAGTGGATCGGGTTTCATTTTCGTTTGTCGTGAAAGAGCAGTCAGGATAAACGTTGTTACGCACTGGCAGGTTGACAAATTTTAGCGGATCATTCGAATCATCCCCTAAATAAACAAATAAACATTTCAGTAGCGTTTTATATACAGGGGCCACCACGAACATTGAATAGTTTTCAAACGGTGGCCACGCAAACTGAGCGCAATTGACGCTAACCTCACAAATGACAAAAACGCCACACCTGAAGCCTCAATTAAGTTTATGATAAAAACTAATCTCACGCAGGAAACCTTCCTGGGGTCGCTGATTAAAATGGCCGATTTTGCTTTTTAACACGGGCTCAGTGGGTTGATTGCTTCATTACTTGATTGTGTTAGTGATTCCTTTGAAATTCTGCCTTTCCATCAAGTGGTTCTAGAGGCAGTGTAGCAAACAAAGTAACCCTAAAAGGATAACTCATAAAATAGTTGGTTTCTATGAAACTCAAAATGTTGTAGGGGCGGAACTAAAACGATGTTTATGTGTAGAAAGTACTTGTTTTCGCACTTTTGCGCGAATTATTTTTTCTCAAAATTTCCTCCTGCATTTCAAGAACCAATAGAACGTGGTTTTTATAGAGAAACTATGTCATGATAACTTACAATGAGCGGTTTTTTGTTTAAGCTCCAAACACGATTGGCGGAACTGAAGTTCGTAGTATACTTTTCGGCTTAAGTTGGCGGGTACAAGAGTACCACTTTCAGGACAAAATTCCTCAAAAACTCAATTATTGTCAGATTCGTTTCAAATCAAGTTTTAGCTAATCTTAACTTACTGCCCTCCTTGCCACTGAAATGAATTTTTATTTTCCCACACTCATGGATGTTGGAGGGGGTGACAAATATTATTCAGTATTCGTGGAGACCACTGTAGCTTCGAAAAAGGTGTTTATTATTCGGGAAAATATTGTCTGACGGAAGAGTACCTTCAAATTCTAATCCATTTCCGCTAGCGACGCAAATTTCTCCTACTTTCGGCTCCTGATCAGCGAGACACATCCTGCAGACACACGGTTTCCCTTCGAAGACAATTGCCCGGTCTAGTTTCACGATGGCAATGTCGTTATCGCTGGTTGAAGGGTCATACTCTGGATGAATGGCAATGGCTGAGACCCCAAATTCCTCCGCGCAACCGGTTGAATCATTGCTGGGCGTGTCCAGCCAGTGAAGGGATCCCGTGAGGACCATCACGTCCCTTGGCAGAATGCCTTGCTCACCCTTGTCATCGACGAAGCAGTGGGCAGCAGTTAGAATTGTCCGTTCGCCGATGATGGTCCCTCCGCATCCCATCGCAATGCTTACCTCTCAAAGTAGAAGTATCGTGATATGGACTATGTACACTGTACCACGCTAACATTTGCTAAAATTTGAATGGTCACCATGCAAACATGAGCAGTCTGCTTCTGATTATAAACTGGGGAAGCCCTTCAACCGATAGGACTAATTAGGTAGAGGCAGTTTCCCCCTTGAGCCTCTTTGTATTCTCAAGGTAATTTTACTGAATTTTGAGCTTACCTGCCAACAGATTTGGTTGCGCACTGCCATGCTACCGCCGACAATGGTGGGACTGACCAGTCCAGCCTTGTCCAGTGCACGATGATGCATTTGCGTGACTGGAAAGAGGTCCGAGTTGGAGCCAGTTCCCACCGAACCACAGTGCCGCATGGGTTGCTCATCGTAATGCGCATAATTTACACTAGCACCGCCACATACGCCTGAAATCAAAACCAGCTGAAACATATATATTTCTTGTTAATTTTTTACATGTACCTAAATGTGCGGTTAGCATAACGGTGTAGAAAATAGCGTCCATTATTGCGAAGGTGTTCTCGAAAATAAAAGTATATGCTCAGGTTGATTTCAGTTGATTACACGGTGCATTTGCTTCGGGCAAGATAAGAGCTATGGCAGCGATCGCAGCTGATCTGCTTCATCTCAATGTTCACAGTAGAGCAAGTGCGATTTTTTGTTAGCAAAACTTCGTGCCATCCGTAATTGATTTTCTAGGCCGTGACGGACACCGTGAAAAGCGATGTGAGTGACGCAGACCGCTAAGGGTACGGGGCGGTACGATGATGTGCTCCATCACGATCAAAATTATTTGTTCTGGTTTTACGCAACTTGAATCCCGGTATTTTTCATTTGTGTTTCCTCACGAATTTATCTATTGCGGGCTATATTCCCATTCCCATTCACAGTTGTGCCAAATTATGTACTGTAATTTGAATTAAAAAGAGATTTATTTATGGTTGGTGTGAATTTCGATAGCGACTAATCCGCATTTGTCACAAGGCACGCCCCTTTTCGTGAATGACGAACGGCGTTTTCTGATCGCCACTCACGCGGTTGCACACCCGCCTCAGATTTCAGCCACTGTGCGTGCGCGTGAAACAGCGCGTGAATGAAGAACGGCATGACGTTGAGGTTACGGACGATCGCACGTCTTCTAGTGTATGTACGAGCATTCCACTAAATTATCGTCACACTGCTCAATTTGGGGTGGCGCTGATACTTCTACCGCCGTCTTCGTCCGACGACATGTCCAAGTAGTCGTGAGCTGAGTTCACTACAGCCGCGTGCATGCAATGTGAACGAACACTGTACAGAATACACTGTGTAGAATGCACGTCGGAAAAAAAGCTAAAATTGAATGTGTACTTCAAAAATAATCGGCACTCCACCTCAGTTGTAAACACCAGCTGCTGTGGAAGCCTCGACAAAGAAGGTGCAAACTGCACAGTGTACACGTCTTGGTATGATTATGACGCTTTTTTGTTGGAATATCGTAAAAGAATTGTCTCTTAGAAATTACTTTTAGAAAACGGCATTTCTACAGTGAAAATGATAAAATATTTGGAATCTTTCAGTGTTTTTGAAAATTTAAAATTATTACAGAAATTATCAACTATGAGCCATGAGCCCCAAAAAGCTTTTGGCTCGCATTTCACTCGATTTGGATATGAATTCTTTGATGCAAACATGGCAAGAACCTTTTACTCCAATGGAAAAATACACGCATGATAAATTTTGCCGACATTACTGCCTTACTAGCAATCGTACGTCTAGTCAGTACTGACGTACTGACTAAACTCAAGAAAGGGTTTTTTCCGTCAATGAGCTGGACACAATGTATCGTATACTTGCAACGAATAGTAGGATTTGGAACGGTTGACCTCAACCCAAATCCAAGTGATGCAATATCAACTGTACTATACGACAAGGATCCTCATACAAGCAGGGGCTCGTTCAGGGTCCTGACAAGTCCGAACCAAAGCTCCTATGGTAGGGCCAGGTGGTAGCCAAGAGTGCAAAATGATTTTTTTCAAAATTGAACATTAAAAATTGGCATACTGTACCTGCTTGTCTTGAAACTTACGGAAATAGTTATTTGATTTCCCAGCTACCCCAGGAGTTTTCAAACCAATTTCAAAATCGTCAGTTCTTTATCAAATTGTTTTTGTTCTCCAAAGTTTATAACCTCCCACTTGCAGTTATTAATAGGAGCTTGCATTGAACCCAAATAAATATCAAATATGATCGATCAACTGAAGTGTTGGAAATGTTTTGAAACCGAGGGGTGGGGTCGAAAATCAGACACCCAACGCCCACAGTTTTCAAAATGATGAAGAGCACTATGCCAATTTCTGGGTTCCATTTTGAAAACAAAACATTTTTTCGCTTGTCCACACTCTGGCCCAGCCATTAGAAATCCTGCTTCCGACTTGTAAGGACGCTAAACGAACCTTCGCATACAAGGACCTTAACATCTCATAGACCTAAAACAATACATGACCGAAACCACTCATCAATCGTGATCTCACTAGGGATGATTTTCAACGTCTACACCCAGAATCTATTCGCTATATATTTTTTCAGTAAAACTGTATTTATAATAACTTCAATATATCTTCTCGGTGTGGTGCCCGGAACTTGTTTCTGGCGTAATGCTTAAAGTTGGGAAAACGATGGAAGATTCCACATGCTTTGCTTTTAACTGTAAAATGCTATTTTTTACAAATATCTTTATAAAACTTATTTGTACGCTTTTCAAACCGAAATTCAATTTGAAATCGATTGACAGCAGCCGAATTGTTTTCAGTCTCGGGAGGGAGGGGGAAGTCATAAGCAAATTCTAGTTAATGACCTTGAAAATCATTCCTGGTCATGGGGAGGGGATATTTTAAAGGTTTGTAATATTTGTTGCAAGAAGATATTTACACATTTGTGCTGTGTCACACTTCACTTCTCGGTCGCTTAAACATGAATCCAGAAGAACCCAACACTGTGGCTCAGTCAAAGTCATTGGCGGAAACAGAGAGACGTTTTGTTTACGGATCCACCGCGAGAGGATCAATCGGTGGAGGCACAGTTGCAGCGGGAACTGTCGGCGGAATGGTGGGTCTACTGGTCACAGGCATGACTACGACCCCACCAGAGCCAGAATTGCTAGCCGGATAGACGCATGCAGGGTTTTTGTAAGTGAAGAGTAAACCGTTGCAGCTGTAATACGTTTGCTGGGAGTTTACGTTGCCGTTATTGACGTTGGGGTAAGTGCACTCGCGAAAAGGATAGGTATACAGTTTGCCTTTGCAAGAGTAGAACTGTTGAGCATCCGCGGCTAAAACCATCATGCCTGAAACACACAATTAGCCAGATTCATAAGGCAGTGCAGATCAGAGCTGAGCCGCTAAAGGTTCCACCGCTAAAACCGCTAAAACCGCTAATGGTAAATGTTGTCTATAAATCGTTGTTGTTAGTCGGAAAAAGTGTTTGTTGAAAATGTAGAAATAGGTAGACTTTCTAAAGCGCTATCTCGGATGTTTTTCGGAAACATCAATAGTGATCTGCTAGATTACCAGTGCTGCGTTAAGCGAAAGGCATCTGAAATGGATTTATAAACTAACAAAATCTAGCATGAGCGGTTTTAGCGGTTTAAGCGGTGGAGCCTTTAGCGGCCCAGCTCTGGTGCAGATCGAATTCAACTCGGACAGCCCCATGTCAAAAAAACGTACCGACAACGACGATCATTAGAGGGGCGACCAACATGATGGAATTGCGGATAAAAGGGGAATCAATCAAAACTTGAGTTTAGCTTCCCAGAAAGAGCACAGACAATTGGAAAGAAGTTTGAGGTTTATAACCACGGGCGGTGTTTTTCTCAAATGATGCGAACGGACGTCAGAAGGCGCGGGAAAGGCGAAAAATAACCCCAGATCCACTTGACCATTTCTTCGTGTGTGATCTTCCCCTACGGTAATTGGAATAGTTTTTTAACCGGTTCCCATACTCGCTCTGCGTGGTTCTCGAGTTCTCGCACGTTTCAAGGACAACCGCTGGATATAATTGACGTCTGTTGTGGTTGAAGTGCGTGGGCAGTCACGACAAAAACTGCTGCCTCGCAGCATGAGGCGGACACCTTTTACCAAGTACCACTCATGCTGGCAAAACGATTCAGCGTCACCGTCAGCGTCATCAGTGGGTAAGAATTTCCCAGGAAACTGGCGCCTTTTCTATTTTTGCCTGCAGTCGGAAGTTCCAGAGCTGCGCCGATAATCTATCGGAGTTCCTGCCAATTCCGAAATTCCAGATACATTAGCGGGTTTAGCGGAGCGGGCGCGTTGGCTATCGGAGCGGAAGGGCATCGAAAAATAACTTATTTGGGCAATAAATATCGGGATTTTTGAAAAGTTTAGTGAAAAGTTTGTCTTGTTCACTTTATAAACTGACGAATCTCCAGTACGGTGGCGTTCGTAACGATAATCTCTCAAAGCAAGCAATGAATGGACGACTTCACTTTAGTCTTGTTTGCTGAAGATCAAACAATCAAACCCGCTTTTGCGTGAAAGGAGAGTTACTTTTATTTGAAATGATTTACATGAGAGTCACTATAATAATCTTTGTAATCAAAGTTAAAATTAATATTGATGATTATGGAACTGATTTTGATTTCAATATACAAAAGCAAAGTTCATACCAAACTTTTTGAAATTATAAATAATACCTAATTTAACACACTGCTGCTGACCTGTGGCAGCTTATTTGGAGCATTACCGTATTCCCCCGATCTCAAGGGACAGTTAAGCCTCACCCCCTCCCCTCATCGGTTGACTGTTCAGTCGGATTCACTGTGTCGTGATTCGTTGAAATTAAAGCGGAACTTGGCAGCGATTGATTGATTGATTAAGCGGGATTTTTTGACGCACACATTAAATCAGTTGATTGATTGATTGTAGGTAAACAATTCAAACGGTGATGAACAGATAAGATCCGGGGTGGATGAAATTAACTGGTAGGGCATAAAAGTGTCCCTTGAGATCGGGGGAATACGGTATTCAAGTGGCGAATTTAGAATCACTTAGAGATATTGTATAGAGATATATTCTTTAGGCCTACTGGAGTAATGAAATTAATTTTTGTTTCGCTTTTCACTAGTCGGGCAACGTTATTTTTTGGGAATATTTCAAAGTTGGTAAAACATTTAGTAGCGTGCGCAGCACAGTATGGTTCACAATCACTTTATTCCTACACACAAAACCGCCAGAACTCACTCGAAACAACACGTTACAGTACTATATATACAGAATGTCATCAAGCCAAGGCTTCTTAGGCGAGAACATTAATAGAACAAAGTATGTACTTGCAAAATAGAAACTAAAACAGAGAGCAATAAAGTGTCCGCGATAGCTGCGAGCGTTGAGGTCCGTGCGGGGTGATGTGGAGGTTGCCAATGCGGCCCTCGCTGAGGGAGGAAAGCCGTCGACGAGGCGGAGACCTCGAGCCAGGCTGCGGCAACCGCGGTTCGCGTGCTCGTTCTAACGGATCGCTCGACGGATGTGACGAGAGATGTAAGTAAGGCAAAGGCCGCAGCGCCAACAGTCGAAAATTGTTGCAGGATTTTTACATTACTTTAGGTATTTTAGCTTTTTAGCCCTCACCGGGTAAAGAAGTTGACAGAATTTTACGGCAACATTTGGTATGACAACATTTGCCCCCCCCCCCAGTTTGGGGTGGGGGGGGGTGGAGCAAAGACCGGTTTGGCCAACGGTCAATCTGCCATTGGGTCCAATCATCCGTATTCCTTGATACACATCCTTGTAGCGCAGGGGCTGCCTGATAACGGTTATACAAAAAAGATGTCGTTCAGAAACCAAAACATGACAAAGATCAGGGTGTATAACTGCGAGTGAAAACGTTTCTCATATGATTTCCCTTCGCCTCACATTGCTGGCGTCGGTGCAGAGAACCGCGATGTTGAGGCAGTGCCGGGTGTAACCGCCCACAGATGCATTGTATGTGCACGCGGTGACTCAGCGACGCAAATGAATTCGGTTTTTAGGTCACGTAAACACGTTTGTTTGCGGCTCGAGAATTGAGAAGGTACGCTCGCTGTAGATCATCAAGAACTTCGCTGTCATATCAAGAAACTTTCCTTTGCCTATACTTCTTTCTGCTGATGCAAAAATGCCTCGAAGACTATGTGCATTTTTCTCTGAACCGATACTTCCACGCTGTGCACCATTACATTCTCTTCCTGATAGCACTTGCATATAGCGTCAAGGTCCGAAGGGATGGTCGCTCCAGCCTTTTCTATTTACGAAAACAATCTTTCTGCCCCAACCAAGATTCGAGTTATACGCAGGGCGAAAAAGCTCTCAGAATCCTTGAGCTTTATTCGTTCCTTGAGGATTTTTCAGATACTCTGCGCGGATACTTCCCTTGGCCTGCTGATTTATTCCTCATTGGTCTGGCACGACGGTGGGGATCAGTTTCTTTGTGTGCTCATCCTGCAAGTTCTGATCATGACGTGGGTCTGGTATCACATGACCCTATGCCGTTTCTCTTTCATGGAGGACCAGGCATCACCGGTGATGATAGTCTTCAACATTTTGTCGGGAGTTATTCAATCAATAGCGGGGGTTATGATGATTATTCAAGCAGCACAACGAGCGAATGGTTACGCAGTGAGTGCAGGTGGTATCATCCTCGTCGATGCAGTGCTCTTTATGCTTAGCGCTGGATTGGCTTGCGGTGGAAGAGGTTCCGATACGGCGCCAAGAGTTTCAATTTCCGTAATTTCAAATCCAACTCACGAAACGCTAGTTTAGTATTCCAGTTTTGCTATGTACCTAATTTTGCTGGAGTTTCCGAAATTTACGTTTCCTTCAAAGAATCTCAAATACAGTGTACAGAGATGGATGTTGTTTAAGTCTGATGTTTTTTAGTTTGAATTTCGTTAAGGTTTTATGGCTTTTCTTTGTTTGTTTGTCGACTAAATAAATTGCGGGATACATCCGCGGTCATTCTGAGACTGATGCGGGCAACGTCGGGCCAGGAGGGACTAAAAAAAGTTGGTTATATTGGCGACTCTCTTCAATATGCAAAAAGCCTGAAAATGGACTGAACTGACTGAACTGATTGAACTGACTGAACTGAAATGAACTGAACTGAACTGAAACGAATTGGGGGGGGGGGGCGGGCAAAATATCCTCACTTGATTTGTTTAACGTAATTAAATAATAGTTCAATATTACTGATAGTGCATACCAATTTTTTATCGGTAATACTAATTTTTTTGACAAAATTTCGATGTAAACAAAAAACAAAAAAGGTTTTATTTCACAATTTGTGAAAAAGGCCCCTCAATACTCAATTTGGAATGGATCGATTACCGTCAGCAAAATTTCTTGTGAATGTGGGGGACAATTCTAGGTGCATTCCAATATGCCAATCGAAAGGTTCCAATCAGGCTCGAGAATAGCTGATAGCTACACCCCATGAAACCATAAAAAAGTTCTTCGAATGCCAATCCGTTTCAAAACAAAATTTGAGTCAGGAAACAGGAATATTGCAGTCGTTTATGGACTTTGAAATTTTGCAGCAAACGATCTTGTAGAATTTCCGATGAATTATTGGTCATTTTAGGGTGGCCGGACATGGCCGATACCCTTAGGGGTTGGTGCGCGCTTCGCCGCCAGAGTGAACAAGTCTTACAATATCAATCGATAGCTGTGACTTTAACCTACCTATTCATACCAAAAGCTAATCCGGAGCTTGCGAAACAAGACCACATTTTGCATGATTCATACGCCCCGCCCCCTCCCTTCAATTAAAAATAGACGAACCAATATATATCAATCCTAAAAAATTAGTTACATTATTCTCTGAATTAATTCCTGAACATGTGCCTTAAAAAGTTTGAATCCAATGTCAAACTAGCTCCGTAACTCACCTTGTTCCTCCTTGTTTACTATTGGGTCGGAACAATTGAATTACTTGGTTCTTCGGTGAATGTGGGACGGGAAGGAGCATTGCGTCTTAAGATATAAAGATAATGCCTAACCAATATTGAATTGATTTATAAAATGAAGTAGAAACATCTTGCTATCCCTTTCTGAAAACCGCCTTAAGTAAGCGGTATGCATTCGGTTTCATGTAAGATGCAATAAATAAATGCCCACAGCGTAATGAAAACATTCGCTATTAAGGTTCATTAAAGTCGAAGGTTGTAACCAATAAATTTGGAAGAACGATACGCAGATATTTACATAAACTATTCTGGCATTGTGCAATAAAGTTACTAGAGTTTACTTCTTTCATTAAACAAAATGAAAAAGTAAAATTTGACGATGTGGCTGGAGCAAGTGTATTTTCCGAATATTAGTAATCGGACTGTGCTGGTCATCGATTCTTGGTCCACCTAGAGGAACCGGATCTGATTGGACGCTACCACTCTAGAGGGTTGCGAGGTTCAAATTGTTACTGTTCCACCGGAAACTACACCATTATGCCAACCTATTGACGTTTACGGGTTCCGTATGTGCAAGGCCTTAATCCGCAAAATTTGGGATTGGGTAGTTCGAGACAACATCCAGTGTGAATTGCAGCAACGCTACTCGATCCCAAAGCTTCAGTCGCTAGTACAAAACCAATTTAGCAGCCCACAATTCCGCAAAACGTGGAAAGTGGGTTAGTCCCACCCCGTTTATTTCGAGACCGAAGAGCATTTTAAGTTCAAAACTCCATCTCAGTTTTGTTTTGACATCGATACGGGAAGGGAGAACTACCACTGCTCTGTTTCTCCGTGTGCAAAAACTTACTTCTTGTCTTGCGCTCGGTGCAAAGTCATTCTCTGTTTTACTCATTTCTACCACTCTAACCACTTCTGTGACGTTATTACTTAACTTTTATATTTTACACCTCTTGGTAAATTAAATTTTCATTCAGTTTCAGTTACAATAGTTTAATGACGTCGGCAAACAAGCCAGCGTACTCGCTCGTGTTAACAAATAGTTCAATTAATGCACGCAGCTTGCGGTAATATTAAGAGCGCCCTCTATGTACCACCCCGGATTGATTTTAGATTTTCAATTAAAATATTGAGAAATAAGTTATTTGTACACAAAAAAATAAAAAAGTGGAACATTTCGCCTTCCAGAGATGCAAAATTTCCTTGATAGAGTGTAAAGTGCAACGTGCCATACAGGGTGAGGAATTATTTAGCGGGAGTGCCAATATTGTATGCTAACACATAGTACAAAATGTACAATCGTATGCTACGATTAGCTAACACATAGTACAAAATGAGAAACAATATAATCCAGTTACTCAGAATTGGACTGCGCAGTATCCTTTTCGTCCAGATCAATGTCTTCGTTCTCCGGCGCCTGTCTGACTCTGAGTAACTGGATTAATTTGTTTCTTATTTTGTACTATGCGTGTGCCTGCAATCTTCACCCGTGTGAAAGATGATTAGGAGAGCTGGTCGATTTGAATGCGCTGGCTGTTGCTCGTTATGTCTGGGATGTCAGCTACGTGGAGAACGCATGGCTGCCGGAGTCATCATTGTCGCAAACAATGTTATCTCATGGCAATTTTAGTGATATTGAAGAATTTCTAATGTTTGTACAACGTTCTCATTCATGGGATTGCATAGTTAAGCATGATTTTCTTGCTTGTTTCCATTGGGGCTAAAGGAAACCAATAGTCATAGCAGTGTCTTGTTCAGCAGCAGTGAGAAGCGTCCACTTCAAGTCTCTCGGCCTACAGTTCTCTTCATCGATTCTATGTTTGCGGTTTGCGCGTTTCTTCCGACAGTGTGCTTATTGTGGAGTACTGTATATTACTAGCGAAGTTAGAAAGATCTTAATTTTTAACACCATCCCTGATCTGATTTTCTTCATGGCTCACTTTCTACATTACCTCTCCATCGCGTTGGTTCTATGCAAACAGGCCGGTCATTGTTTTGCGGCTTGGGGCGAGTGTGACAGGCGAACCGGACCAGCGGGTAACTTTGGATGTTATCAAGACAGCCGATATCAGGGCGAACAGTATGCAAACTGTCTGTCGGATGCATATATTAAGCAAAAATCCGGCGGACGCCACTTTTGTATGGACACGACTGCGGTCTATTGCTGGCATGAATGCATGGCCGAAAATCATGATCTGTTTAGCGGAGTAGTCAGACCAGACTGCGCCTGTACTCCCGAACCGGACGATCCCTCCGCTGCCGCCCTGTGGTTGCCGGAACAATGTTACAGCCCGGATGGTCGCGACTGCACCCGGATACAGCGAGTGCCTCGAGCGGAAGCATTCTTGCGCCGGGCATCAGGCCGGCTACGCCATTCGATATGCCGAGAAATTCTGTCAACTGTACGACGATCACTACCACTCCTTCTCCGGTCAGGGTCAGCAGTGGGTCGATGGCGTACGGAAATGTCTACAGGTGTCGTTGGTGCCAATGATACGACCATACTACAACGGCGACTGTGCCAGAATTAAACAGCAGGCATTCACCTCTCACGCACCCTGCTACGTTACACCGGGCTTTGGCGCGCCCTCCATGTGCCAACTGGGATACCGCGACTGGTTTACCGCGTTCTGGACCATCAAAGGCGCCTTTTTGACCTCCGACGCACTGGAGACTGTCACCGGCGTCCTGGACGTCATGGTAGCGTGCCCCAACCACCCACTAACTGGCATTGCTGTTGGCTTGGTGTTTGGTGCTGCGTGGCCTGCCAGTCGTTTCGGTAAGATGGTAGTCCTTCGGCTGCTACTACGACTACGACTACCCAAACGCGCTGCCGACGAGCCCATTGGAATGGTCGATCGGTTTGGCCTAGCAGCCAAGGTCACCGACGCAGTCTCCGCTCATTTGCAGTGGAATCACAATCAATTGGACTGGTTTGCGTTCGTTCAGCAGGAGGATATCGATGCCAGCGGTGGCATCCGATCGAATGTATCCGTGAACATTTGGCTCATCACGAAAAACGCGAGCGTGGCTGTGGATCTTGAACAGGAAATCGGAAAGTTTCAAGACTGGATCGCGTCGGGGCGGGACGGCCTACACTTGGAGGTGAATGGGACGCATTTCGAGCCAGCCAGTCTGAGTGTGTGCGACACGACAGACTGCGGGAGGATCAACTCAACCGTCATCGCTGCGCCTGCACCTCCGCCGACAGTAGCAGCAACAGCCACCGTCACTGCGCGCAGCACAACTGAAATTTGGATGCCAATCTGGTTTGCAATTACGTTTATCTTTTAGCAATGCGTTTTTAGATGTTCGTCCAGCTGTCCGACTTGGCGAAGAATATCGGGTGTTTGAGTTGTGGAAGCCCTAGTGCGGAGAGTGCTTCTCAGTTCTTGCTTTTGTTTTGGAAGACCTAGTTTGCTCGAGTTATTGCATCGGTTGCTGCACTCGCGAGATTTATTCCAAAATTTGTCTTTGCACCCGGTAGGTCCATGTCTTACGTATGGCAAAAATGTATCAGAGTCAACGAAGAGCTGCTAGTCACGCGATTAATTTACTTGGATTTCAATTCCGTTAAAACGAGTGCTTTCAAGAATCGACACCTTCAGGCACTCCTTCCATGGTTCCAATTGTCAGCACTCGCGCCTGTCTCTCTCCCGTTGCACCGCGTTGGAAAGCAGCAAAATACTTTGTGCAACACAGAGACCCGTTGGGGTAGCTTGCATTTGATTCATCGCAACAGCACCAGTAAACCACTCCGTCAGCGTTTAAATGAACCTTTGACTCACCGGTCAAAATCCATACTGAAACAAATTGAATGTCCTGGCCCACCAGCACTGACACCGGCTTACTGTGGTACAGCTGGGGAAGGTAGAGAGTTACAGCGTCACCAGCAGCATTTGCGCTAGCGTCACTCGCCGGCGGGTCGCCATTTCCAGCGCAATAGGAGCTGGTGGTTGCATCTGGTGACGATGGACATTGATAAACTGCCACCGCCATCCCGCCAACATGAAACTCCTTAGACCCAGATCCTAAGCACTCCACATCCTGTGATAGCGTAGGGACGTAGGACAGGACGGGCACAAAACAATCACCCAGCCTATCGGGCAGTATCAGGCTACACAGGCCCAACGTGTAGCAGGAGATGCGAGCTGCCCCGACCGATGGATGTATGAAGACGACTACGAAAGCAACGCAAGCGATCCTGTAGCTGGCAATCATGGTCAGATTAACCGCCGGGCTGCTTCATTTTCGGTAGTGGTAAGGCAAACGGCGGGCGATCCATCAGTTGACGATCAGATCACCGTTGATCAGGCAAATGACCAATTTGATGGCGACAAACTGCAGGAGTTTGAGGCCGAATTTCCGGCCGTCTCTCCGTGCCCAAGCGACGAGGACGAGAAGGAGGGTGCTTTTACGGAGGCTATGACGAGGCCGATGGTCAGCGTGACGACGATCTATGCTATGAGCTCCGCGGTATCGGCCGCGGAGAGCTGGAACGAGGGTGCCTCAGTGCTTTGCATTTGATAGGGCAAAGTCGAATTACTCTATTTAATTGAGATTTTTCTTCCTAAACTATGTCCAACTTCCCGAATTCAAAGGGAAACTGCGCAACATTCTCAGCACGATGACGGAGGAAGATGTAAAGAAATGCCGTTACAATCGCACCAGCGAGACCAATAAATACTACCCCATCTTCGTTGTTAAGGATTTGGTGAAGTTAGCGTTGGATAAGGAGAAGCCCCCGAGTAACTTCTCGAAGATCGCCCGTACCGTGAGTCTTAAGCTTTGGCAAGGCTAAGTACATAAGGTTAAATATCCTTCAGCCTTTTTTACCAGTGTAACTTTATTTTATGCCTTCAATGCACACAGGATGCCGTCTTCTCTTTCAACATCAAATGGAACTGCAATTTCGACTATGACGAGTCGGAGTGCAAGCCAGAGTATGAGTTCCGGCGGATGGACTCGACCGACGAGAAGATCGCCAAGGGCTGGAACTTTCGCCACGCCGACTACTGGAACGCCCCGGACAGGACACGCCGGAAAACCTTGTACAAGTACTACGGGCGTGATGAACTCGAGTTATACTCGACACCGTATTTGATTCTGCATTTACGGATAACTTACAGGTTAGCCAAAACGTAAAGTAATTCAACAGTAACCGCGCTCTAAATCATCATACGCAATAATTATGCACTCAACGGTCATAAGTAAGGCAGCAAACAGGCGGTTGAATCGTTCGAACGAATATTTTAAAAGTAATGAACCGCATTTGAACAACGGACATACGGTGCTGCCCATTTAGCCATCAGTTGATCAGCCATTTTTATTCAAACATCTGCCCCGTCTTTTGCCAGACAGTCAGTACAAGTGCATTAAAAACCATCATCTCAGTCTTAAATAATACTTTTTCTCTGTTTGAGATCACAGCAGAAGAAGCTGTTTATGTGACATGGCTTTCAGTTGCTTCAGTATCCTCCTTTTCGTCCTGTTTCTTTTTCAGGGATCTTTAGCCAAGTTTTTGGCCGATTTTACAGCAACTGATCATGCTCCCATGATTTTATCCACGCGAGCAGTTGTTAGCCTCGATAATCAACATGCAGCCTGGCCACAGCCCGATGGCATTCCATACCGTTTAGACGGCAGATACAGTTAGTATCTTCTCTTGCCTTCATCTATTTGGGATTTATATTTTCGGTTTGATCTCGCAGGTCAACAAGATCAGGCCGCTGTTGTGGGGGCCTTGAATGAAATCCAGAATAACATGCAACAGTGCATCAAATTCGTGCCGTACAACCCCGCAACTGATGCGCAAAAACCCAACATATATATTGGGCCTATGACCACGCCTCTGGAAAATCCAAATTCGGGGTGAGTGTAGCGAAGAAGAGTGCATTGAGTTTTGTTATTATTTTGTTAAAAATCTTTCCAATCAAATTAATTGCGCATTGAATATGAACATATTTTTAGGGCACTATTTCCCGGTTGTTTTGCGTTTCCTGGTGTGGTCGTGAGGGGAGGAAGACCGGTGTCTTCTGGACAGAAACTAGGCCTGGTGAATGGGACTCACGGATGTTTAGAGAACAAGCGGGACACGATGAAGTACATCGGTACGAAATACTGATGAAACACGGTTTGCTAATGACAGGGTCTTGACCAGATGGGCAAATGAAAAGCCCAGTATTAGGGCGAGCTATTAACTGGTGAGTGCGCGGAGGCGAGACAGAGAACGAAAACGAGAGAGTCGCGACACTGATTTTATGCTGTGAGCGTCAAGCCGAGAGCTCGAACGCTCACCATAGGAATCCACAGACACACCAATCATCCAATCATAACATACACAAATATGTAGTGGGGCGTGGTCTGCGGAGCACTGCCCTAACAATATATTCATGCCAAAATGATGTTACTGTTTCAGTGAACGCGCTCGGCCTTCGCGATGAGTGGCGACGTCCGGATCGCGATAATTACATCACAGTCAGTCGCGTTTTTTTCTCTACATAATGAATTTACAATGAGACATGTTGATAACTTGCACATCAAAACCTAATCATGGCTATCTGTACGACCCATTTCGAAAAATTTCATTTTTTTCAGGAAAAAAGAAAAATTATAATAATTGTTAATTAAAACATTTACTCGAGTAACAATCGCTCGCGGCTTGTTCTTCTATTTTGCCTGTGTAAAGCGCGTGACATTTTCAATTGTTCACAGGTTAATTTGGTGAATGTGAGAACGGGTATGTGTACCAAACACGGCTAGACCATCACGTGATGACTTGAGAATTCTTCATAGACGTCGGTGTACCACCTGTTGATCTGATTCGAAAATACCACGACCCCATAACTCCAGTCGACACTCGTCCATCACCGCAGACCATCGTCAATTTGACGGCCTTCGACTACAACAGCATCACCATGCCTGCACTCACAAAATTCACCTTAGATCCCAGCAAACCGCTCTACACAATCGTGCCTGGACGAGTTCAGACCTTGAATGGAGTGGCTAACACTTCGGTCACAGCCGCAGGAAGCCTGGCACAGTTAAGCAGGGACGACTGCGAAGGCTTGAAGGCCATTTATGCCTCAACGTGTGCCAACATTGTCTGCCCAGATCGTACGTCTCATGGGTCAGAAAAAAACACTTGCCTCCATTTTTATATACATTTCATGTTCCTTTTTAGCTTACGGATCTGGTCCCACCCAAACAACCGGACGAATTTTCTCAATCAAATACGGCAAGGCAGCACGTTTCGAGGTTGTAATACAAACAGAAGACCTGATCATACGAGAGAAAAGTTTAGATGTCGTAGTTTGTTTTATTAGGACGCAGTGGTCAACGAAAATTGGCGGGCTGATTCGGTCAGCAACGAGAGAGGACCAATGTGTATGCAGAACCCGAGTCAGCCACCGTTTACGTTGACAGGCGTAACAGCCTTCGCGGAGGACTGTCTCTATCTCGACGTTTATGTGCCACCGGGCTTCCTCACTCCGTATTACTGCAGCCAAGCTGGATTAACGGGAGGCCCCGTGTCTGCACTATGTCAAAACACAACCAAATTACCCGTTTTCATGTGGTCCTGGGGTGGACTACTTTCGAGTATGGAAAAACCTTACCTCTGATTGCTTTTGAGTATTCCATTCGAATTTCATTAAAGCCATTATGATTGAATTTTTACAGGTAACGGTAGAGGTCTCCCCAACGGCGGTGGTGACCTTGCAAAAACGCTAAACGTCGTGGTCGTGATCCCACAGTATCGCACCGGTGTATTCGGTACTTTGAAAGATCAAACAACGCATTGGAATTTTTTTTAAATTAAGTTATGAAATATTCATAGGTTTTCTCAGTACGGGAGATAGTGCAATACCCGGTAACTACGCCCTGAGTGACATGAAGGCCGCCTTCAACTGGGTCTACCAGTACATCGACCAATGGAACGGTGACCGCGACAGAATTACGGTGTCAGGCCAGAGTGACGGTGCTGCTATTGTGTCTGCCATGATGATTGATCGAACGATTGCGTGTGAGTACGATTTAGATTAAGAACCTTCAGTAGAGTATATCTTGGACTAAATGTGTAAAGTATGTTTTCGTGTTCGCATTTCCAGCACGAGTTTTTGGTACCATCACTATGAGTGGTAGTGTACTCTCCCCCTGGGCCATCAAGGAAGGCCCACTAACTAACGCAGTGGGCCTCGGGGCTCGGGGAGGTTGTGCCACCACACCAACTTCATCGCTCGCAGCTTGCTTGAAAGGTCTCGACGCGCTGACACTGCGAACGCTGGCAGACGCCTACTTTGCCGATCCAACCATACCTCATGCCCCGGTAAGGTTTTTTTGCAATTAATTGTAAGGGTAAGACCTCCATGACTATGACCACAGCAAAGCTGCTAAGCGTTTTTGCTCACTTGGGGGGGGGGCTGTTTTCCATGCCACCTGATGGGGTAAAAGATTTGTGTTCATATCGCTTGGGTGAGGG
>LRSR01007881.1:0-13367 GCA_001579985.1 Hypsibius dujardini
GCTGTAAAAAATCAATCAGTCAGTACATAACAGCAAAATTAGACGACTCTAGTCCCGAAAATCTGCAGGACAAATAGGATACCGCCATTCATCTCGGCGTGGATTCCGATTTAGTAATCGTTCGTGGAACTTTTAACTGTCAGCGAAAGAAAAGAGGGTTCTCGAAAAATGGGAAATATGGTACGTTTGCAAAGTACATTTTTTTACCAGTAAAAAAATCAATTTTCAAATTAAACCAACCATTATTAGAACATGGCTTCTCAATACCACGTTCCCGTTAATTGCTTGGAAGGTCATGAAAAATGAATTTTGTGGTCGAAAGGTATAAAAAATAATATTCAGAAGATGATTTAATATACCTAGAAATACAAAGGAAATGCAAATCCGCCGCGGGACATGCAGTTTGGTCATACGCACACATCATCATGCCATGACAGATTATCCCCCATTCCCATCCATGGGTATGAGGTAAGGGCACTGGAATGGCCCACTTGACTTTCCCGTATCCTGGAATGGACCACCGGGCGGCAGGGGACGCTCTGTCGCAAGTTAATCAAAAACAAATAAGTTAATGCGTAGTCAGCGACCTCTACATTGGACTTTCTCCAATCGTCCAATGGAGCTTTTTATTTTTATTTTTTAAACATGTTCCCACAATTGTTTTTTATATCTGATACGCGTTCCACCGAATTATCGAAAATTCTCTGTCGCTTAGAATCTTAGTGATAGCCAAAACTTGTGTGGAAGTTCTGATTTCAGGGTGGTTCATTCCAGGGTACGAGAAAAACAAGTGACCCATTCCAGTGCCCTTACCTCATACTGTAAAACGAAATGTACAAAAAAATCGAAATTTCTCGGGTATTGAGACCAGCCCCTCCCCCTTCGTGATCAATTCGTAATCACCGGTTGGACCACCCAACAAATCGTAATCAAACGTAAGCTTTTCAGAGACCACCCACCCATCCTCCCTTGATTACGTAGTATGTGAAAATAACTAATTGAAAATAAATAAATAATAGTTAAATAAATAATAAAAAATAAGTAAATAATAATAAATAATAACAATAATAATAATAAATAGTAAATAATATATAAATAATAAACTGAAGTGACAGAATACCTCTACATTAATAAGTACTCTGACTTGCTTGAGTGATGTCTAATATTCTGTCATGTCAGGAAGGACCACCCAATTGTCGATAGCGCCTGGTGCAGCTTCCGCCATTGTGACCGCCACGTCCCGCCGGAGTTCGCCGCCATCACACCAACGCTCGAACCGTTCGAGCCGGTGGATGCTCTCTGCATCGCCGAGCAGCGGAAGCTCCACATCCACCGCGACAACGGCGAGCAGTACTCCCACGCGTCCTCCTTCCCCATCCGCAGGCTGTGGTCCTTTCCCCTGGGCCTTCTGGTGGAACGCGACACCGGGGTGGCCTCCAATTTGACCAACATCATGGGCTACCCCAATCTATTCTCTGCGACGACGCATTTCGAGGAGCTGGCGCCGGTGTTGTTCCTGGGGAACGCCCGACACGCGGACGAGCTGTCTGTGCTGTTGCACACGGACTGTGTGGTGGCCGGCGTATCGGATACCTTGCCGTTGGTGCTGCTGTTTGAGCCGCACGCCAACGCGCATTCCTTGTGGCTGGCGCGGTTGACCACGCCGGAGGAGATGGACGCGGCTGTGGAATTGATTCAGAAGGTACGACTTGGATGTTGCATTCAGCCAGAATATATATTGCTATGATTGTCGACTACTGATGGAAACTGAACATCCGATCTGCCTAAAAAATGTTTAAATAATGGCTAGTAGACGAAAAACTTCGATTTTCAGCAAAATTAATTTCCTTCTGAGATCAAACCAAGACGGAGCAATTATTTGAAGAGCCGGAAATATTGAGGATTCTTCTTCACCTCAAAAATTGAGGTTTCTGAAAAAAGGCGATTTTACAGTTGTTGACATGCTGTCCGATCCAAAATTCAATTTGGAATCATGTGGTGTGAATATATTCGGTTATCAGCGTGGGTCATATGGAACATGATTTTGAGAGCTGAAAGTGATTCTGATCAAATCCTTTCCCGACACCAATCAATTGGCTTCTGACTTTGGATCGGAAAGTGTCAATAAATTTGAAATGGAATTTGTTCGTACTGAATAAATTACTCTTTTTTTGTGGGATAAGAAGGAAGAACCTTCCCCTTTTTTTACATTGCAAATTTATGTCGGCATAACAGACCTCTGAACAAATTTGGTTGATGAGTCACTGACTGACTGGCATAGTATTTGATGGATTTTTGAGAAAACTACCAGTCAACAGGTTGTTTCTAAAAAAAGTTAGATGGCTATTCGTCACCATTTTTTTATCTTTTTTCAGAAACAGTACTTTTTGGCTACAAAGATTTGCGACTGGTTGATTCTTCTGAATTGCTTCCATTTATTTGACGTATTGCCCGAGATTAGATTAGGAGATCCCGTTTGTGAGAGATGCTGGTGATTCAGTTCGTTTAGGCAAATAGTTCATTCATTCCAGTGCTCATTTCTTGTAGGAACATCCACAAGACGGAGAGACGTTACATTTTCACGGCAACTGCGAATCCCCACGACACCGTAGTCGGACACGATCCGCACCGCTGTTTATTGCCGGTAGTCCCATCGAGTCGTTTCGCTCAAGTCCCATCATCACCCCTCCTACCCGATCTCTCCTACCGAACGAATCTGCCAAAAAGACCCATTCCCTGCATCGAGACGTTCTTCTGGCTAGTGGGCGAAAATTCCCTCACCCTGGCATCTCGTCGACGCCGTCGTCCGCTTCAAGTACATATGGATCACCTGCTGCACCGATGCAGACCTTAGGAGAGACACCTGAAGCTTCCGGCTCCGGCATGCGTCCGCATGGATCATCTGGAGGTGGACTGAACGTGTCGCTCGCATCGAGTGCTGTGGTGTCGATCAATATGTCTATGAGCTTGAGCAGCAAGTCATCGGTTGGTTTGTCGCAGATGAATCCTTCATCTCTTGGTATGATGTAGAGGCAGCTTTTGTGTAATGTGGAAGCAGTGATATGCAGCGGACAGACAGGCAGAGAGACAGAGAGACAGAGAGACAGAGAGACAGGCAACCAACCAACCAACCAGCCAGACAACTAGCCAGCCAGACAGATGGACAGAGTAATCACCTTCCCATTCCAACAGCAACTGAATGTTATTTCCTCTTTGTCATTCAGGATCTCCAAATGCTCCGGCGAGCACCCTGCGTGACATTCGTGCTCCGGTAATGTCTTTTATTCAGTCGAAAATTAGTTCTCTTCCCTCGGAGAAGAACCGACCGGAAAGCGACGCTGTACCCCACGGTCTTTCACGACGAGCACGATCTGACTCCATCTACCATCACAGCCATCAGCGGTACGCGAAGAAGTTTACCCGTACCACGCATCCCTGTCCGTCGACGCAACCGATTACCGACGAATTGGCCTTCCCCAAGCTGACTTTCGTCCACGTGTGGACCGATTTCACGGGCGCGTCCACATCACGGCATAAGCCGAGCCAGTCATCCTTCCAGTTTCAAGATTGTTTTCAGAGGGCGCACTTCTGCTTTATCGCGTCTGGGCAGCAGGAACTTCGATGCGTTCGTTTGAGGTACAGTGTGCATGAGTGTTTACATCTACTGAGAGGCAGAAAATAGAACGTACACCCAAAAACAGGCACAAACGTATACCTGCAAGGAGGCAAACAGACCGATTGAAAGACAGACTGACAGACAGACGGCCAATAAAATGAAACAGGAACGAAATAAAAAAGGTTTCTATTCATCCGTGCAATTTCAGACAGGAATTTTTGAACGACGGGGAGCACGTTCGGATTTCTGCCGACACGGTCACTGGCATTCCAGCCATCAGTGCTGTGAAGCTCTCCGATCGCAATCTAATGGTTGTCCTACAGCCCTCTCACGAATTGAAAATCTACGCCGCACCAACCTTGCCTTTACTCACCATTGATCTTACCAGTACTTCTCCCGTGGAGTTTGGCATCCATTCCAGACACTTCCATCATCTGGGTACCGTCGGTCCGACCACATCCAGTCCCCAGCTGCCAAAGGGCTCCAGTCAGCTTGTCTCTAGTCCTCATCTATCACCGGTAGTCGAGAATACTAACGCACCTGTTTCGTCGGTCAGTAAACGTATTCAATTCCTCACCCCTTGTTCGGGAAATAAATTCCTGGCGGAAACGGCGGAAGGCTCACGGTTGATCAGGATTCCGGAGAGACTGTCCAGTGAGGTGATTGATCTGTGCTTGGACGCGTTGCGGGAACATATTGATTCCGATCTGTTTGGACGGATTCTAGCGGAGTGGACCAAGTTGAGCTGCGATTTAACTACCAGGAGGAATGGCACGCTGCAAGATCGGTGGAATACGTTCTTCACAGCTCTATTGGCTAAACTGGCATGCTCGGTGGTGCCTGCAGCGCCGCTCGATGGACGTCAGAGTGGCACGTCGGTTTGGGAAGCCATGAATGCCCGAGTGGAGTCAAACGCAGATGGTGGGTAGCCAAACCTGTCTGTGGTCTTGTCTGTCTGCCTACATATTTGTTTGTAGATTCACTTGTCTATCCGCCTGTCTACCTGTATCGGTCTGTGTGTCTGTAATTGCTTGTCCTTGGAAATGTCTATCTGACTGATCGCTCTGACTGTTCGTTATTATGTCTCTCTGTGGATACACAGCGTCCCTTGTCTTCCTGTCTGATTTTTTTACGTCTTTCGACTGCCGGACAGACAGTGTCGTTTTCGGTTACAGGTTTCCGAATTATCGTCGATCGCAACGTGCCTTACGCCACCTACACCCCCGCCGTCCTGATGACACTCCACCTGGTGGCCGAGGAAGTTCGGCTCTGCAGTGTCTGGCAGCCGGAGCTCCAGTGTCTGTGGCCGTGGATGAAGGCACTCGGGGACATTTGCGAGCGATCCGAGTGGTCCCGCTATTATGAAACGCTGCTCCTCGACCGTGAAGCCACTCTCCCAATCAACGTGTTGTTCAATGGAGCGAGACGCCCCGCCGGTCGTGGGAAGCGACTTCCGACAGAACCGCCGTGTCTGATAAGCGCCCTGGAAGAGACCCTTCGTGGAAAATCCCCCAAATACCCCGTTGCCGTCTGTGTCAACCCTCTCTCGAGAAAGTTCGTTAAATTGATGACTGCTGTAGCGGGTTTCAGGTTAGTGTAATCCTATTAAGATATTTGAATATTTAATCTGCTGCTTTAAGTTTATTTAAGTTCGAAATCGTTATTTAAGCAGGGTTATTGTTTCAGGTCAGAGGGAACAACAACAGAAGATGGGCTCAAGCTGATTATAACAGTGCTGCAAAAGGAGCAATTCTCCGAGGACGACTACCGACTCCTTCCCAAGACACTTCAGATTGCAGTTCAAGCCGTTTTCTCCGGTTTATGTGAAATTTCGGTGTTTGAAAAGCTTCCGCCCTTGATGTTCATGATTGCTGGACGCGCGGACGCGGTCAAGTGCAAGGACATTGTGGAGGGTCGTTGCGCCGGCGACTTCTGCCTGGTGGATGCACATCGAAAATTCTTGCCAAAGACACCGGAAGGCCACGATTCGGATGCCAGTAAGAAGAAAGCCCCTCCGTTGCCGCGGTCGCTGGTGACGAAGCGGTTCGCCAATGATGCGAGGGTGCGGGAGGCGGAACGGCTGCTGGTGACGTCTGATCCGGTGGTGATCCCGCTGAATGCGATGCATTCGTCGAATGAGGTGGAGTTTAGAAGGTCGCAGGAGGCGTGGTTGAAGAGTGTCGCCACGAGAACGATGGCGTTGCCGGTGGCACGTGGGATGCTGTCGCTTGGTAAGAGCCCAAGGCCGACATACAAATATGGGAAGATTTAGATACAGTTTTAGATAGTGAGACAGGCAGGCAGATAAACAGCAGACCGCTAGACAGACAGGTAAATAGAAAGACAGACGACAGACAGACAGATAGAGGCCGATAGGTAGGTAGGCAGACCGATTGCCTGGCACCGGCAGATAGACTACCAAAGAAATCGACAGGCAGGCAGCCAATCAAATAACAGCCTTGCTAGCTGGCGATCAGTTGCGTAGTATTTAATCGGAGGAAGACTGACCGAGTTACCGGATTAGATGAACCTTCTGTCTCATTGCATTTTAGGTTCGGAATACGCGTACGCAACGGAGAAGCTCACCGCACCGGATATGGTCTACGCTGGAGTGGAGCGTGGCAACACCCGCAACGTGACGTTGAAGAACGAAGACATTCCCGGTGGGTACGAGAACTGGCCGCGCTTCCACAATGGTGTCTCCACGGGACTCCGTTTGCGGCATTACCGGACCGATTCGGTCAAGTTCGACCATCACTGGTTGGCCTTCAACGCCAGTCAGCAGACGAAACGCGAGTCCGTCGACTATGCCGGCATGTTCCTGGGTATGGCGTTGAATCACCTGATCGATTCGAACACTGACCCGGTCGAACTCCATAACCTGCTGGTCCGGTTGGAGGACCCAGTTAGTATCGCTGTGATACTTGGGATGGCCTGTGTCAAGAGGGGCTCCCAAGACAAACGGTATGATTATGTTAACTCCGTCTAACAGACAGACAGACAGACAGACAGATATAGTTAGACAGAGAGGCGCAAACGAGGGACAGATAGACAGGCAGACAGACAAATAGACAAACAGACAGAGTAGTAGGTTGTCAGCTCAACAGACAGACAAATATATAATTGACAATCGTATTTGCACGTAGGTACTACCGAATGATCGGTCTGCATGTCATCTCCTTCATCCCGGACTCTGGCATTGAGCTAGTCATCCCCCAAAACATCCACGTTGCTTCTCTTCTGTCGCTCGGTCTCCTCTACCGAGGGTCTGCCAATCGCTTCATCAGCGAACGACTGCTGGCGGAGATCTGGTCCGGAAGCACCGCTGATGTCAACGGGGAAGTGAGCGGGAAAGAAGGCATGACTTCTGAGCGGGAATCAACGTCTTTGGCTGCTGCCCTCGGCCTGGGACTGGTTTTGCTGGGTTTGGGAAATGAGAGCGTCCTTGGTCTGGCTGATTTGGCGATTCCCCGCCGGTTAAAGACTCTTATGAATGGAGGCCTGCATGGAAAGTCTAATATGCTCAATAAGAGAACCGATGGAAATGTCAACGGGTACTCACCTCCAAAGTAAGCTTCGTTTTTGCTGTACGAACCTTTTCGGCCACTGTCTGCCTGTCTGTCTGTCTGTTTGTCTGTTTGTCTGTTTGCTTGTCTCTCTGTTGTATATCATCTATCTGTCTGTACCTCGTGGAATGACACTTTTTCAACTTCGATTTACTAACCTTGCCGTCCGCAGGGCTCGTGATATGGACGAGCAGTCCATCAACACGCACATCACCGCGCCCGGCTCCATTCTCGCCCTGGCCATGATCTTCATGAAGACCGAGCGACGCGACGTGGCGGAGTGGATGGCCATGCCGGGCACCTTACATGAATTGGACGAGATCCGACCGGACTTTCTCTTGCTTCGAGTTGTGGCTAGATCGCTGATTATGTGGAGCAGTGTGGAGGCCACCGAGAAGTGGGTCAATTCCAACTTTCCCAAGTGGATCTTGAAAAACGTCTTCCTCAGCACCGTGGAATTAGAGAAGGCCGGTCACGATGTGATCAGCATGACGCAAGCGTACTTGTACATCCTTGCCGGCTCCTGCATGTCTATTGGTATAAGGCAACTTGTTCGACATCTGAATTAACTTATTATTTGTCTGTTTGGTTATCTATTTCTCTTCGTTTATTGATACTGTCTGTTTGTCTGGCTGTTTGTCTGTCTGTCGGTTTGTCGCAGTCTGTCTGTCTATCTGTCTGTCCGTCAGTCTACCTATTCGTCTGTTTTCTGCCTGCCAGTCTATGTATCTATCAGCCTCTTTGTCTCTCTTATTCGTGCATTTGTTCGTCTGTGTATGTATTTGTTTCACTGTATGGCAGTCGATTTGTCTATTTACTGGTCTGTCACACTGTTTGTCGTTTTATTTCTCTAACTCTCTGACTATTTAGGCCTGAAGTATGCTGGCACAGCCTCCATTCCCGCTAAGGACTTCCTCCTAAAAATATGCGCCATGGTCAACAGATGGCTGGAAGACGCCATCATCATCCGTCGCTGCAGTCAGACGCTCATCCAGACATGCCTCACTACCGTCCTCATCGCCGCGGCCAGTGTGATGGCCGGCACCGGCGATCTCGACGTGTTCCGCGTCCTCCGACATATGCACGGCCGTCCTCGAGGGGTCATCACCTACGGCCACCAGATGGGCGTGCATATGGCTATCGGATTGCTCTTCCTCGGGTGTGGGATGTTCACCTTGGGCACGTCCAATGAGGCGCTCGCGGCCATGTTGATTGCATTCTACCCGATGTGGCCGAAGAACGCCAACGACAACCGCTATCACCTGCAAGCCTTCCGGCATCTGTATGTGCTGGCGGTGGAAAATCGGCTGGTGACGACGCGGAGTATCTTCGATGGAAGTCCGGTCCAGACAACGGTTCGTGTGGTGTTTTCCGGCACAGAGGAAGAGAAGATTTTGATTGTAAGTACGACACTATTGTCTGACGGTCTGTATGTTATGGCAGCGATATGATTTGGCCTCGTGTCTACTGGTTTATTCGTATGACTCTAGTGAATTAGTTCTGTGTGGCTTGTCTGTCTGCCTGCTTATTTGCCTTATTTATTTATTCAAGTAAGGTTTCTACTTGATTGTTAGTCCTGATTTCAAATGCACTAGTACGTTATATGCCTGACTGCCTTGTCTGCAAATTGGACTGCCGACCTGCCTATTGGCTTGTCTGTGTGATGGGTGAATGGTCTGCTCATCTGTCTCTCATTCCTTGAAATGATTTAGCTGCCTGCCTGCCCACTGCCTGCTTGCCTGACTGCCTGACTGCCTGCCTCATGGTTTGTTGATTAAAAGGAGAAGTGAACCATCTGCTTGTTGGTCGGATGGATGGTGGGACTGACCGGTTTTCATTCATTGTCGCGTCTGTCTTATGGCTCGCTTTTTTGCCTGCGTACTTTGGGATTTGTCTGTCTCTCATTTCGTTTGCTGTTCTTTCTGTCTGTTTGCCTGGTTGCCTGTTGTCTGTCTGTGTCGCTCCCCGCCCGGCTATTATCTTTTTATACTTACTGTTTCGTTATTCACCCCACAGACACCTTGTGTTTTGCCTGAACTGACCAAACTGACGAGCGTCTCCATTGCCAGCGGTCGTCACTGGTTAATCTTCAACGGCTCCGAGGACGGCTGGAAAAGCCTCACCCGGCTTCTTACCGAGGAGGGCATCGTCGTTTACCCACCCGCTGGAAATCTCCGCAAGGAACACCTTTCCCTGAAGACGGGCCTCAATGCCGCCGGCAAAGACAGTCTTCTAGCGCACTTGGACCGTTTCATGACGCATCCCGTCAACGGTCGACCGGAGATCGTAGCCTCTGCCAAGAAGTTCCTGTGGGAATACCGCCTGTCGTGTGCGGATCGGGGAGCGGTGGGATTGTTTGAAATTGCCAGCCGGAACTGGTTGGACGACGGTGCCGGTAGCGATGAGTGCGGCAATCGTCTTCGTCAAGCAGAGAAACAGTGGATCGCATGGGTCATCTACCAGTGCGCGGTGCATGAGGAATCGGACGCTTTGATGGAGATTCTTGTGGCATCATTCGACCACGACCGCGGACACTGGGCCCACGTGGTGGCAATGTTGCAGCGCAGTTTTGCCGCGACCGGTGGTGGTGGTGGGCGTCGGCAGCCGTGGAAAGCGCGACTGCACAAGTCCAACTTTGAGAAAGCATTTTTTAGTTTAGGTTCATCGGTCTGACATCCTGTGGTCTGTGAATGGTCGATTTGAACGCGTTTCTCCCGCTTTCCAAGGTTGTACTGTCTTTCGTGGCTGTTTTCATTAGATGGCGCAGCTCTAATACGAGAGTAGTGAAGAGCCCCCACGACCTGTTCTCGGAAACAAACTACCATCTTTCCGGTAGCTGACTGTAACGGACTAGTATTAGTAACTATTGTCTCTCTGTTGGTTGTACTGTACTCGTGTATGAGCGTAACCAGAGGGATGAAGATGTTTTACTGTGCGAGCCGACACGAACCATGTCGAGAGTGAGTCAAGAAAATGAGAAAAGGTTCATATGTTCGAGTATGATCTTACACAAGTATACGGAAGGAATGCACTAACGTAAAAAAGCACTTAAGAACTAATAATGATGTCAGTTGCAAATTGACACTGACTGTCAGCAACACCACCTCCTACTAAGCGAAACTCAATTTTTAAACGTATTACTAAATCACGTACAACTTTCGGCTGGTTTTTCTTGTTCGTGTACATACGCTCTTGCTTGTTTCCGATGGAGTCCGCACATTTGTCGGACTTACGGGTCAAGGCCCGTCCATTGAGAGTTGAGCTCCACTGGAGAAACTTACATATTTGAATTTTTTTTAAACTCTACTCTAAATTAATTAATATGTAAAAATGTTTTTCTGTCAATTTTGTTACCGCTGCACGGAACCGAGCAGTCGGTTTGGTTCTTTGCTCAGTGGCTCACCTACGACGGTGAGACCTCTTTGAAACTAGCTGCAAACATGATCCGCTGGTCTTCATTTTTACCGGGATGGTCGGCCGTTTGATGTCACATCAAGTCATTCGTGTACAGTTAAATCTACAGACTACAGATACGTACTTGAATTCTTTAGCGCTACTCTGACAAAAATAATACGATATACAGCATAGCATATGTTGTTCTCAAACATCTGTCCATGGTTTCAAACTGACTGGTGCTATCTGATCGCAGGGTATCCGAGGATTTCTGGGGGAGTAGAAAAGCCCATTGCAATGAGTAGTGTAGTTAGAGAATAAAGAAAAGACTGTAGAGACTCACTCATTGGACACTGTTTCGAATACGCTGGCCTGCACGGACTGCAGTCCGCTGACCGTATCACAGAGTATCCGCGAAAGACTGGACTTCCTAATCTGAGCCAATTGGGCTGGAAATTCAATGAGAACAGGTTATAAGTGCAAAACGCGGGGGACGTTATGTGTGCTCGCATATATTGGTCTTACCGTCGCTAAAGGTGGACGGCAGAGGAAGGTTGTTTTCATAGTAGAACCGGTCACCTACCCGTAACCGCCAAAACTGCTCGGAAAGGATGCAGCCAAATGTTGGTCCGACGAAACCATCGTTGACTTGCAATTCTGCAATACCGGCTGGATATAGATCAATGTCCTCCACGGAACTGTCAACCAGCATACGAATATGGTAAAGGTTCATTTCTACATATACAGTACAATTGTCTGTCTGTCTTTCTGTCTGTCTGTTTATCTGTCTGTTCGTCTGACTGTCTGTTTGTCTTCTCAGTTTGTCTGTTTGTCTGTTTGTTTTCGAGTTTGTCAGACTATCTGTCTGTCCGTCTGTCTGTCTGTCTATCTGCTATTTGTCTTCCCACTCCTGCTTGCTTGCTCATCTCTCAGCCGGGAATGTTCATTCCAGGCGCCAATCCTTACTCGTAAACTGATGCCAGTCGATTAGCCGTCTCATCGGGCAAAATACCCATTGCTTTAAGTCGCCAAAGTTATCGGCTGTAGGCAATCCACACAGTTTCCGCCATTTCATCCAGCCTGTTATGCCATGATCTCTGCCGCGTTGCACGTTCAGAGCTACGAGATCCATGCCGAACAGATCGGGTGCACTGACAAAGAGCTGTTGTGAGAGGTCAGCAGTAATGCTGTTATCAATGGCCTTTCCTTTTTGCTGCGCGAGCCCGCGAATCAGCTCATCCACCGCACCATTTTGATAGAGAAAGGCGGACTTGAAAAAAGTGTCCCGCAAACGAACACTGCCGGTTTTGACGAAATCTGCCGAGTAGCGGTCGAACTTTCCTGGCACCATGGAGTGACCAACGCGCATGGCTGCGGCGGAAAATTCATTGATGAGGCCGGGATGAACGGAGACGTTGTAGCCGGTAAAACGACCAGACTTGAGAACTCGCAATCCCATTTTGCTCACTTGGTCTTGACCCAATAACAACGGCAGCCACTCCTGCGGTATACTTTTTTTTATTATTTGAAGCTATGACAAGATTAGAAATGTAAAAAGATAGAGAGGGAAATCAACAAGACAAACCGAACAGCGGCAGACTATTGTCTGCCGCTGACAGATAGAACAGACAAACAGACAGAGGGACAGAGGGACAGACAGAGGGACAGAAAGACAGACAGACATACAGACATACAGACATACAGACAGGCAGACAGGCATACAGGCAGACAGACAGATAAACAGACAAGATATACCGCAGTGCTCTTAACGCACATTATATGTGATATGCTGTAACTGGGCGCCAACAATGGCCCGTGCTTCCTGATAGAGCTTCTCGTCATCCCAGTCCGGATTTATCCCAAACAGTTGAGCAACAATGTTATTGTGATGTCGCATGAATACCGTATGAAGTGTTTGAAGTCCGATCTACGAGCATAAACATTAACCGCTCTTTAAATTATTTCGAGAAAACGTTTTTTTCGCGGCATGCAGGGTAAGTCAAGCACTTGACCAAGTACCTGAACATTGCACCGATTGTCGCCTGTAAAACGTCAAACACGAAATTTCGAGATGAATAAAGTGCTTATACCGATAGCTTTACGGGTCACCGCAACTAACCTGCGTCAAAACAGGGCTTGTCCGTAGATCCGTCCACGCAGGTTTTGTCCTTGGAAGGTAGTAGAGTATATGTCGGGTTATTGGCAAACGGGATCCTTGACTTCAGCCTTCCTGCAGAAATTAAATTTGAGTATATTAAACCAAAATTCTCGTAACGATTTCAATAAGTGCTGTGTTGTACCGTGGGAAAATTCACGAAGATTCTTGACTTCCTTCGATCGCACTCCGTAAACTGACCAACATTGCATATAAATAAGTTAGCGCTATGTACCGTAAGGTAGACAGGTCTAATCCAGTACCCAGCTTACTTTGACTAGCATCGATGAAGGCCGTCTGCTGATTCATCTGCTCCCTCGGTCCGAGGCGGCAACCGGGCCGGATGCCAGGGAGGCTCCTAACAAATTCCATGCAATCCTGCTGAAACCTTTTCATCAAAGACAAAGCAGTCGCATCTGTTATACCACATCCACACTAAGGTCAATAATGTGAGGAATTTACGTCGAATAAAAGGGATCGTTGGAGGGTATGCTAATGCCTGGAGGAGAACAAACAATGTAAGACAGCTAGAGACATCCATGGAGAGAAATCGACAAAGAATCAAAACAGATGAAGAGACAAGCAGGCAGATAAGCAGCCAGACAGACAGACAAGATAGACAGACATCGAGGCAGAC
>LRSR01007884.1:0-13862 GCA_001579985.1 Hypsibius dujardini
AGAGACAGAGACAGAGACAGAGACAGAGACAGAGACAGAGACAGAGACAGAGACAGAGACAGAGACAGAGACAGAGACAGAGACAGAGACAGAGACAGAGACAGAGACAGACAGAGACACAGACAGAGACACAGACACAGACACAGACACAGACACAGACACAGACACAGACACAGACACAGACACAGATTATCAGGTGAGAATATTCAAATAATTTCAAGTTCCGTCCCCCATCTCTAAGCGCTTTTCCGCTAATACCTGTCCATTCCTCTTTGAATGACAGATGAGGAGGCAATGCTATGAAACCATAACCCGTTTATTTGGTGAAGCGGATATTCTAAAGTGAATATCTTCAAAATCGAAATATTCTCGTGTTTTTATCTAACTTCCAGATGATGTTGCGACTTCACCGGATAAGTTAAAAATTTCGGAAAATTATGCTCAAGAAAAGTGAGGTCGATCGGATCGAAATGATCCCGGAAGCGCTGTATAAGTACTGCAGTGGTGTATTAGTTACTTATGAATAGCATATCATCATTATTATTTAGAGTCCCAAAAAAGAACGTTTTTTATTCGAGCAAAAATAAACTTGCGATGAATTTAACTTTATTTTATACTTTATGTTAACTGAAAACACCGGCATTCTAAGCGACACTACGGAAAATTAAGTACGTATTGACGGAGTTTTATAAGGAATTTCCCCTTTTTCCTCCGCAGAGGAGTAATCAACCGTGAAATATCGGATAACGGATTTGGTTCGTGCTTTGAATTACCCAGAGCCAGGCGCGCACACGCGCACACACACACGCGCACACACACACGCGCACACACACACGCGCACACACACACGCGCGTGCACACATAGAACAGGATCGAGATGTATTGTTGCCTGCGCAGCGCATGTGGTAACCGCGATCACTGAGTGTTAACACCTTCACTTCCGGTTATCGGGATGGAATAATTAGATATAATTTGTCACGGCTCACGCACCAAAATGCGATATAAGAAAGGCATCATGTGTCTCTGCCGAGAAACAGGAGAAGCGACACGAAAGTGTTTTCGAAAAATACATAACTGTATATGTGGAAGTTGTGACAAAAAACATTTAAGGCGTGAGTTCAATTCAATCAGTTCAGCATCTGGACTTTTTTGGCGAATTTTCAAAATTTATCTCGCGCCCAGGCCAGCAATGTCACCCAGCACAGTCTCACATAGCAGACCCACTGGTGCAGTAAACCAACTCCACTCCACTTGATTTTGCTTTTTTTGCTTTGTTGCCATTTTGCCTGAGCGCTTCGCATCTCGCCATCCACTCTTCAGATGCTCCTCTTTGTATTTTTTGAAAATTCCATTTTATTGTCCATCGACCTGCTGCAAGATTTCGGACGCCTTATTGCTGTTTGAAGAGTTTGGAGCCGGCGACCTCAATCCAGCCATTGTGAGCGAAAAGACGCGATGGCGAAGGCGCTACTTCCTCCAGGAAATCTGCCGAACCCAAACAAAGGCACTGAAGCGGCTACGAAATGTCAAGGCTAAAGACAATGGTGCACCTGATGAACTCTTTCAGGGATCGCGATAGGTGAGGCAGAATTTTCCCCCGCAGGGAGAGCGCTGAACAAACCCATTAAATCTTTTTGCAGCCACAAACTTATTTCTTCTTGCTCAGTAAGATGCTTGGTAGATTGATTGATTGATTGCGTAAAATTTGTGTCGGATCGGCTCACATTTTTTTTATTGCCTGAGTGAGTGTTGTTTATAACTTATTTTGGAGGTCTACTTATATTTTCGTCTTTCCGTCTCGATTTGCTGTAGGCGGGCAGATAATGAGAGGCGAGTATACGAAGAGAAACGCAGCAACTTTACGAATCGCACTCCTTTCTTTCAGGATCGATGGTCTGGGCGATGAATAAAGGCCAGTGACATCCGGCAAAGGTGATTAAAGGAAATGTAGGTACCAATGTTAAAAATAAACAAAAAGGACTAACCAATCTAAATAAATGTCCGTTGCATTCACCAATTTTTTGCAGAAGCCGACCGCCTTTGCTCTCAATTTCACCTTCGAGAATTTTTTTTCAACTTGAAGAACGCCCTTGATATGATATCCTGACTCGTTTTTAGCAGCTTTATCAGTGATAAATTGAATGGCTTTACAGCGATCCCCGAAGGCGTTAAAAATTTGAGGCAGGACGGTAACTGACACTTGAGGAATTTAGATTTCAGCTCTGTCCTTCGCTAACAATAATGCTGGTGCGTATTCATTCACAGTAGACGAACACGAAAAAGAGAAATTGGTAGAAGTTTTGGTGGCCAATTTGCGGACCTTATCCGCTTGTCGAGTTTTCTTTTTTACACCCGGTGCATTTGCGAAGGGAAACTTTCGGGTCCATAATTATGAACAAGAACAGAAAAAATGTCGAGAATTAAACAACTATCAACAAATTAATATATAAATGTATCTGACATAGTGTACCACGTAGAATTGAGTTTGCATACCATTTGGAATTGGGTTTGTGTATTTGGGGCGGGCAAATATGGTCTGAGCTGGGCACAGCAAAATCATAAACATTTTCAAAGTCCATATGCTGAATGGATTGAACTGAACGACGTTCCAGATTCTGCGTCACAACATCCACATATCATAATTGTCCTCTTAACACTTGCTTGTGGCGTGGCTTTATGACCTCAAATAGGGAAAAGCTGTTTCCGGCAGGTGTAGTCATAATTTTTGCGAGGGCGTGATGCTGCTTTCTATGAAGGCGGAAGATTCCAGCCTTAAACAAATTCAGAGGCAGATGGTTGTGCGTTTTGTAGAATGTTTAATACTCAATGTAGACTGCTTGGCCGCTAAAAAAGCGCAGGCAACATCGCCGCAGATCAGCGCATCGATTGTGACCTTCAAGAGTGCTTTCCAAACACGTGAGCCTTTTGGTAATTTGAGCTTAGAACAAAGAAGACAGCTGTAGGGCAAAGATAAAAAACAAAATAGATACGTACGATATTAATTTGGGCATCCAGATAGAGAGAGGGATAAAGGCACATCAACAAACAACAACGTCACAAGCAAGGGCAAACCTACTGTTACAGGCACAAATTCAGACAACCATAAAAAGAGACGCAGACAAAGGCATAAACACAGACGTAGGCAGAGACACAGACACAGACACAGACACAGACACAGACACAGACACAGACACAGACACAGACACAGACACAGACACAGCCAAAAGATGAATGTTGAATCTTAATGGATGAAATCTTACTTGTTAGTTTTAAGTCATACAAGGGATTGACCGCTACCTGTCGTCTATACTCGTGCAGTTTATTGTTATCATTCGGAGTCCGAGAGATTCGTCTACCGACTGACATCAAAAGCTAGTCCCCCTGTGCAAGGTTGGGCTCATAATTTGTAAGTTTCTGAAGCTCCTCCTCTCTAGTTGCGTATCATGCATGTGATAGCATGCAAGACGGCATTAGCTGACTGCCTGTAAATTAACAGTTATTTAAAACAATCTTTCAATCAATCGTCGCGTTGTTATGTCAAGCTAACTGCGGAGGAGGACCTTACGAAATTTGCAAATTGTAAGCCCATTCTACAGGGGGGGGGGTGTGATAGGCGCGAAGGCCGATAGTGTACACAGCGAGAGAATCAGTCGTCGCGATTCTGGTCACCGAAATAAACTTTCCATCGGTTGTCTCGTTTTCCCTCTCGATCCGGCTCAATCAAGTTGATTGAGCCTTGTATCGTGTGTGTGTGTTTATCAGGAACCTATTCAGGTTGCCATCCTCGTCTTCTCGAAGATTCCCGAATTTCGTCAAGGACTGCTTGAAGGTCATCATCCCGGCAGACAAACTTGCCCGGGGGACTCAAGGCTGACACGCTCATCAACCCTGGGAATTTGCCCTTGATCCTTCTGCCCATCGCAGCTTTTGATATTAACCCTCTGAGTGCCGGTCAGCTTACACTGGCTTAATTTTGGTTACAAAAGCGATTCACTGGCTGAGTTTTCGGTCTTTTCGGTTGCGGTTTTGTCCTTTGATCATGTCAACAAATAGAATTTCGAATTCCAAAAAGAAATTTGAAAAAACTTTTCGGAAGTAGTGGGTATCAGTTAAGCCAACCTTGGCTTAAACTTGGACGACATTTGCCTTGGCGCCTGCAACTTTTTCAACACAAAATTTCCCTAAACGAAATTAAATAGGGTCCTAGCTTACTCAGATACCTAGCAAAATCAATTGAGAAAAGTAGAAAAATCTCAGGCCTTTCGAATGACATCAATAAAATGTGCCAGTATAAAGATATGTATCGGTCAATCCCTTGTTGAGTGGTACTTTCTGCTCAGGGATTAAATTAAATTAAATTAAATTATATTATATTTAAAGTTACACAGGTATCCACTTTTTAATTATTTTAAACTCGTGCCCGCGCACCGAAAATAAGCACACCAGTACAATGTATCATTCAGGGTAAAACAGCTGAGCAACATCCAAGATAATTCATCCAAGATAAACGGTTGGGGAATCCACAAAAATGTGCAAGATTAAGGTCATTTAATGTTCCACAAGTCCTTTTAATGTCACACACTTTGTGTTGATGTTGCACGTTAAAATAATCCCTGCTTCTGCTCCCTTTTTTGTTGTTTGTAATGGTGTGAGCTGCGTCTCTTTCCATTGCGACACTGCTGCGTTATTAGTCGATAAAATTACACAAGATATGTACGATGTGCTGACAGACGAAGGTGAAGCCGAATTGGTGAAGATTCCCGCGCGTGCCGATGAACCCTACAAAACGCACAGTTCGGCGAACGTCGAAATCGCTTTTAATTCGGGAAGAGAGGAAAGCAGGGGGCGCACGTGTTCGCTTAATGGCAACGGAGAGTATTAGTACTCCGTTGATTGACCTATTTGAAGTACTCCGTTGATTGACCTATTTGAGCAGCTAAAACAGTTATTACATATTCAATTAGGATAGCAAAATGTTAACGAAAATGTTTCTTTTCTTTGTTCCAGAGTTTACAAAACTAGACTTCCTTTCGATTGCCACCACGTAAGCTCTTACAGACAAAAAAAATAAAGTTATGGCTATTTCCGTGCAAGAGAAGTATATATGTGTATATATGTGTATGTACATATATATATATAATATATATAATAATATATACAGTGTGTACAGCAGTCTTCCCACAGAAACATTGACAAACTGCTTTCGGCATTGCAACATCCCGGCTTCACAAAACGCAGATGTGTCTGAACATCTCAACGTAGCGGCAGAAATTGAATGAGTTCCACCTTCTTGAATCGACTGACCACGAGATTGGTGGGATAATTCATTTTAACGGCGATGAGAACGGGGATGACGAAATTGATCCAGAAAGCTAGATCTGAGCGGCATTCTTTTGGTAGTCTTATGTTAGTGTTAATGTTCAGAAAGTCTGTATTCTTGTATCCAAGATGGAAAAGTTTCCTATTTAAATTGCTAGTAAAAGTATGCGTAGAGTGGGGCAACTTATCCGTCTCTGTGAGCAGCGTTTTGAGTTGCTCGTAGCAGTTCAATTCTGTACCGCGGGTCGGAGCAGAGAAAGAATGAGGCAGTGGAGGCAAGATTGGCACTCTGACGTAGGCAAATATGAGGAGTTGTACTGTACTGCCAGACAGTCCTGTCTGCCTACCAGGCAGCCCTGTCTGCCTACCAGGCAGCCCTGTCTGCCTACCAGGCAGTCCTGTCTGCCTACCAGGCAGCCCTGTCTGCCTACCAGGCAGTCCTGTCTGCCTACCAGGCAGTCCTGTCTGCCTACCAGGCAGCCCTGTCTGCCTACCAAGCAGCCCTGTCTGCCTACCAGGCAGTCCTGTCTGCCGGATAGATTTGCACAATCAAACAATCAAATCCGTCAGATCCAATTCCCGTTTTCAACAGCCAAAAAAAAGGCCAAAGAGTGCAACATAAATAAGAAGGAGCATCATCCCCACACGGCATCGAGTGAGACCATAATTCCACGATACGTCAAGAAGAATTCGGATAGAGCGCCACTAAAACCAAAACAAGAAGAAGAAAACAAATATTTCGTCCCGGAAAATTCCTCCTGCTTCCGCTTCATCATTCGCCGCAGTCGCAGGAATTGACGTCGCCCTTGAAGGCGGCATTGGCCGCGGCGATGCGTCGTCCCATCTCCGCCTGCTCGGCCCTTCCCGTCGTCCCACGAAACAGCCCGCTCAGCTCGCGGAACACCAGCAGCATCTGCCGCAGGCGAAGTTAAGATTAATTTAAACAGTCAATTCAAGACAGGTCAAAACAGACTTTTTTTTCAAATTAAATGAGCGATTCAAAATTGTGATTTAAACCAGTCTAACCTGCCGCTCATGAACGTCCGACGAGAGGACAGAGTAGTTCCACTGCCGGCGAGCCAGGCCGCTCACAGACACCTGACTGCGTCTCGGGATCCGGATACGTACCACCCGGTACGTCTCCGCGCCGTCCCACGCCACCGGAGAGAGGGTGAGGGTGACGTCCGCCATGAGAGACATGAAGATGAGCTCGTCGCCCCAGATCCAGTCGTCCTCGACACGGGGCTGGATGGCGGACGTGCGTTCCGGGGCGAGCTCGATGGCGGAAAAGGAGGCGCACTCGAAGGCTCCTGCCTTGGGATGATCCTGGTCGTCTTTGCGCCGGCGGATCTTAATGACCTCGTATTCGATAAACTGCGGGAGGCCCGATGAGGCTTCTAGCGTCACCTGGAAAAAAAGAGACAAAAATTGAGTGAAATATAACTGAAGCTTCGCGGCACATGCCGGATTAAATGTCATGACTTAGTCCTAGAAATTAACTAAAGCGGTAGGATGACATGTAGATCTGTCTGTCTGCCTGTCTATATGCATGCTTACTTACTTGTTTGTCTGTCTGTCTGTCTGTCTGTCTTTCTGTCTGTCTTTTCTGTCTGTGTGTCTGTCTGTCTATCTCTCTGGCCGTTCATCTGGCTGGCTGTCTGTCTGTCTGTCTGTCTGTCTGTCTGTCTGATCTCCCCCTTGAAAGCCGGAATCCAAGACCTCAGTCTGTAATTCTCAAGTAGCCGACGCGGCGCGCGATGTCTTCTTAGTATTTGATAGAACATATATTTGTACTTTCACGGAAGTTTCCATTGAATAAATCGTGTTGTTGTGAGGTACGAAATGTGTGAGCGGATATACTCATCCGTGTAGGATTGTCATGCGAAGTAACTATCGAATCGCGTCTGTTCTGTGTGTGTAATATGGAAGATGGTTAGTACTAGTAGCGTGCTGCAGAGACCACGACGGAGAGATCCGCGAACTGACCCCAATACATTGTACTAGAACTTACGTCGAAGTGCAGAATGTTTGTCTACCAGGTCGAAATGTTTGTTTGCCCACTTCAACGTATTTTTGTCATTTATATTAAAACATAAGTTCTCACCGAGCCTTCATTGCATACGTTTGGCAACTAAACGACTCTTTACACTGCTTGCGATGGCGGAATTTTCGTGGCTACTCGTGGCGCTGTTGCTGATGACCAGTACGTAAAGATTTTAGTTATAATTAAAATATCCTTAATGGAAATTTAATTATTTTATATTATATTATTTTATATAAATAATTAATAATTAATTTTAACTGTAATTTTAAATAATAAGAAGATGTAATATTATAAGTTAAATTAACTGAAAAAATGTACTATTATAAGTCAAATTGATTAAAACATGTGCTATTATAATTTTATTTAACTGAAAAATGTATTATTATAAGTTAAATTATTTAAAAAATTAATTATTATAATTTTATAAGTCCAATGTCTGAAAATGCACTTATTGGAATTTTTTTCGCTTTAGGTCTGCTACTGCAATGCGTTCGGGCTGAAGAAGTGGCTCCGTCCCTGCAGCAAGCAGACGGACAACTGGCGCGAGTCAAACGTGATCGGTTCGACCGCGAAAGAGAACGCCGCCGTGAGGAACGCCGCCGTGAGGAACGTCGTCGAGCGGAGCGGCGCCGTGAGCGGGAACGTGATCGATTCGATCATTTTGACAGACGAAGACAATTCCACTGAGACAAGCGACAAAGTGCCCTAACATGCTGAAGGAATTTCGCCAACAAGTGCGCGTATTGCCTTTTTTTCGGATGTGTTGTTAAACAAGAATAACATTTGCCAAAAATGAATAATAATAAACAAAATCTTCAAGGCACGATACAGACAAAAGAGGCCACGACGTGTCCTGTTCTATTGCCCACACTACCGGCCTGACCTACAATGCTCTTTAAACTGTGTCTGTCTGTCTGTCTGTCTGTCTGTCTGTCTGTCTGTCTGTCGGTCTCTCTGTCTGTCTATCTGTCTGTATGTCTGTATGTCTTTGTCTGCCGCTGTCTGTCTGTTCAGATAAGTCCAAGACCAGTCCTTGTGTATGGCTTCGACGTCTGCACAAACAAAATGGCAATGACTGCCTGAATGCTTTACCCGCGGATTCCCATCTTATACTGTACAGGTCTGTTTGTCCTATTTGTCTTTGTCGGACGCAGAGCTACAATCGCGAACGTCAAGGAAAGAACTCTCCCACACTGTTCAAACTCTAAATGAACACTAATGAATATACATGGCCACACTGAAAAATCCGATGTAATGCCTCAGCCAATCGTCAGACATCCTGTTCAGACATACATTTGCCGGGCTGTCTATTAGGGCGGTGCCTATCTCAAAAACCTGTCGGAGTTCTCCCTGACCGGCACTGAGATCAATGTCTGTCAGGTTCATGTCTGTCTGTCTGTCTGTCTGTCTGTCTGTCTGTCTTTTTATGTGCCGGCCTGCGTACGTGTCTGTCTATCTCTCTTTGCCTATCCAAATACAAGTCTGCCTGCTCGCCTGTCCTACTACCAATGCTCACCTGTTGCCGGGCGTAGTCCACAACCGGCCCGTAATCCTGTCGGAACACTCCAGCCTGCCCGGCGCTCCACGTGCGCTTATTCAGCATCCGCACAAGCGCCTGCTCCTCCTCCATCGAGCAGCACTCCTCCCACATCCGGACCCGCTCCAGCGGCAACGCCGGCCCCGCCTCCACACTGTGCTCCGGATGCAGCAGCCTCGCCGGGACGGTGTCACTCGGATAGGCCAACCGACAGCGATCGCAAAAGGCGTAGACTAACGCGTGCGCCGGAACGGTCACGTTGCTGACCACCGGAAGGGTCCGCTTGGAAGCCGGGAGTCCTCGGCAGGCCTCGCACTTGTTGTGGCCCTTGCACAGGCACGACTTGACAAAGTGCTCGTGGAATTCCTGGATGCCGGCGTCGATGGCGTCCGGCGTGTCTGTGGCGTTGGCGTGGACGCGGTGGTAGGCGGCCTGACGGACAGCTGAGACGTCTTCGACTGGTCGCGCCTGACACATGGCAACGTAGTCGGAGACGACCTGATGGATGCGCTCCTCTGTGAGGTTCTCGATTTGGGCGACGCGTTTGGCGCGTTGGATGGCGCGTCGGTCCGCTTTGGGTTGGGCCTGCCGGCCAAGAAGGGAGTAGAGCTGTTGGGAGAGGTCCTTCGGGTGGGGGCGGTTAGTGAAGTCACAGACACGCCGTGTTGTGGTTGGACCGGCATTTTCCTCGGTCGGTTCGTTTTTTATGTCGACAGCGGCTTGATGAGAGCTGGCACCATTGAGGGAATGACCTATGGGAGAGTACGGAAGAAAGATTAATGGGTTTAGAGATGGAGGTTACACCCAAAGAAAATGACAGAAGGGCAAACAGACAAACAGGTAATCTGACAGCCTGACTGCTGCCTGGCAGATAGACTAGTCCGATAGACTGGAAAACATGCAGCCAAACAGACTGGCAGCCAATCGAAACATCAAACAGACAGACAGAAGGACAGACAGAAAGACAGACAGACAGGTAGGCAGACAGGTAGGCAGACAGACAGACAGACAGACAGACAGACAGACAGACAGACAGACAGACAGACAGTCAACAAGTTTTCAAATATACCGTTTTGAGATACAGAGTTGTCCGATTTGATCAAAGCATTCGTCATCGTCGGAGTGAAAGGTGGAAGACCGACCAAACTTCGGAGCAAGTTGACTTTGACATCAGAGAGACCGCTAGAAAAGATGGATTGGCTCCGGTCCTCAGCCCGGTCTTCGGTCAGATGCACGGCGGAGAAGCTGTCACAGATGTGGCTTGTCAGCTTGACATCGTTGGCGTCCAAGGCGATCTGCCGCGCCTTCCCTTGCTCAACCAGCATGGCGCTCAGATCATCCAGACTTTGTCCAGTCTTGACGCGAGTACGGACAGTCTCTCTAAAAAAGTAACACAAATTTCGATAAAAATAAGAATGAAGGAAGACAGTAAAAAATACACAAACATACAACGTTCCTTTCGATATTCAGGGATAGAAACCGAAACAAGACGCCATATCAAGAAGATCATTAGAAAGTTTGCTGTTCAGACAGGCAATCACACAAGCAGGCAAACTGTCATGAAATTGAAGACGTTGCCCAACCGACGCTAGATAAGCAGACAGGCAACGAGAATGCAGACAACTACGGGAGTCAAAAACAAGCAGGCCATCGAGTACACACTACAGAGATTCAGTCATGCCAATAGATGGAGAACTGGACAGACATATGCGTTAAGGCGTCTAACAAAACAGACAGACATTCAGGTGGACTGACCAGAAGGCAGGCAATTAGAAAGACAACCATTTAAACGGAGAAGCAGACAGCCAGACAGACAGCCAGACAGACAGACAGACAAACAGACAGACAGACAGACAAACAGACAGACACATAGACAGACAGACAGCCAGACAGACAGACAGACAGACACATAGATACAGACAGACAAGACAGACAGACAGACAGACATAGAACACAGACAGACACATAGATACACAGACAGACAGCCAGACAGACAGACAGACAGACACATAGATACACAGACAGACAGACAGACAGACAGACAGACAGCCAGCCAGACAGACAGACAGACAGACAGACAGACACAGACAGACAGACACATAGATACACAGGCAGTCAGACAACCACATGGAGAGACAAACAAGCAGCTAGGCAGGCAGGCAGGCAGGCAGGCAGGCAGACAACGAATATAAACCTGTAAACGTCCGCCTCCTCCTGCATCTTCAGGACCACAACGTTAGCGTCCCGCAATCCGGCGGCTAACTCCTGCGGACAATTCTCCAGCAGCGTGGTCATTCGCTGGTGCCGTTCGTCATCCGACAGTACCGCAATCGGAATGGAGGAATGCGGCGCGGTCGCCGGCGCTGCGGTCTTAATTGCCATGCGCTTGGCAAAGCCCGTGCCCTTCGTCATCGTCAGCCGTTTCTTCCGCGATTTCGGCTTCCGCAACAGCTTCCCCGCAGCAAAAGTCTTCGTCGGGGCAGACTGTGCGGTGGTAGTAGTCGGCCGTGTTCGAAGACTTCCCGCCGCCGAGGATGACGCCACGTCCGCCATGTTGCTGCTTCGCTGGGAAGCGCCTCGCGTTGGAGTCTGCCCCTGAAGCCGACTCAACTGCCAACACTCAGTCTCCTCAGCCGGTTCGGGTTGCGAGTCGTTGGTGGCTGGGAGGGCGCGGCTGGAGGCACCCTGCTGGGATGTGGAAGCGCCGTCTGCTGGTGAGGAGGCGGAGGTGGATGAAGACGCCCAAAGACCGATCTGCGGAAGTGCTTCCGCGTCCATTCACAACTGCAAACGAGACGTGAAATTTGACATGAAATTTAATTTCGAATCGAATGATATTGGCAGAAACTTTGTAAGAAGCTAGTGGGGAGAGTTATGGGTCATTTCTGAAATCGACCCGGAGCGTTTCCGGTTGAATACAGACAATGGCCACTAGCTCCGCCCCCTGGGATCTGAATCTTTTTTCTGATTAAACCAATCGGTTTCAAATTAAATTTTGATCTAATACGAGCGATAAATTCTATGAATACCCTTCATCCATGGCAGAATTACCGTGAAAAACAGTAGTAAGTAAGCGTTGACCAACAGTATCAACCAATCAAGCAACCAGTTCGCTACGTACGGTAATCTCATACGGCAGCCAATAGATCAATCAATCAACCTAAAACATCATTCACTGTACACAATTCATCAATCAATCAACGCATTGACTTGTACCACACGTTAAATACGTCTCTATCACCGGAGAATATTCCCAGAACTCATGAGACTAGCCCCCAACTGCACTTTCCCAACAAGGAAATAATGCCTACCCTAACTTATTCGCACATCGAAGCAGTTGGCTGATAAAAAAAGGAAAGATTCAACACAGAAAAGATGTCCCGAATTAATTTACTTTCGTCTCGCTGCCGATGATTTCAATATGGAATTCACATCTTCCCACAAGCAATCTAACAAAGTCCCATCCCATTGCCCATCAAAAGGTCCAAAATGAGCGATTAAAGCAAAAGAATAACAATGCTTTCAAGGCAATTTTATGGAAAACGGTTGCGATACGTAGCCAAATGGTAGCTTGATTGATTGATTGATTGATTGATTGATTGATTGATTGATTGCTTGCTTGATTGCTTGCAGGCTTGCTTGATTGCTTGATTAATTGATTGATTGATTGATTGATTGATTGATTGATTGATTGATTGATTGATTGATTGATTGATTGATACTATTTTTCACGGAATCATTTTTTCATTTCCTCTTTTTTTATTGGTTGCCTTCCGCCAAGCTTTATCACTCACCGATCAGTCAACAAATAAATCTCAGAAGAGCACAGCAAATTATTCTTGCTGTGGTCCTACGGTCCAGGTGCGAAAGGGGAGATTTGCAAGGGGGAAGGAAGCAGGCAGAAAAAATATTAAATCAGGAATCACGCAAAAATTCCTTTCCTCCTCAATTCGCCGGACGAATGCGTCGAATTCGTTGACGCACACGTGGAAAAGCTTCGCCGCAATGGAAAAGAGCGTTTTAAAGAGATTTTGATATTTTACATTTTTTGCAGCGTGTTTGTTTGGGTTTTCGGTGCAGTGTGCGCATTAGTGTGCACTGCGCATATCGCAGCGTGCGCATTAGTGTGCACTGCGCAACTCGATCCGGCGTGGGTGCATGGTGGGCGTTGCACTAAACGGCACTGCGCACTGCACATTAGCAGACTCACTGGGGCATTGTACGGCATTGCGCACTGCACATTAGTAGACCACACTGGGGCATTGTACGGCTTTGCGCACTGCACATTAGCAGACTCACTGGGGCATTGTACGGCATTGCGCACTGCACATTAGCAGACTACACTGGGGCATTGTACGAGCCTACGAGGTCCCCGTGTCTGTCCGTGAGTGTGATGTTCGAACAAAAGGATCTGCACGTCCAATGCCGTTATTATAGTATTGATGTAGCTCCATTTTCAACGGCAGCAGGGGGATGCGAGTCCGGGAGGGGCCATATAAGACGAGGTCCGATGCATCCTGCGGGGACCGGTTTGGTTCATCCCTGTGAGGTAGACCTAACCGCCAATTATCCCGGTTTCCGCGCATTCAGATTAAATGTCAATGGGAGGGAAGTTCTTTCGTAATTCTTGACACAAGGAAATCTAGGCACCTACCTCTGTATAGTAAGAAGCATTTCCCTCATTTTATAGCCGCTGAGAGAAGTTAGCCGCTGAGACCGATTGGGAATACAAAAAGATTTAATTATCCGGAAAAGGGGTCGTGCGAAAGACCCTGCGGCGTGGGAGATTGATAGCGCACACGTGCAGTATGTTATTTTGAACAAGATGTGACGTTTCCCAATGGGAAATGGTTGCAGCATTTGCAGCCCCACACTCTGTGCAATCGAACTAGACAAGGATTGACACACACACACACACACACACACACACACACACACACACACACACACACACACACACAC
>LRSR01007885.1:0-30724 GCA_001579985.1 Hypsibius dujardini
GAGAAAGCTAATATAGGTACATTGGTCTTATTTTGCAGTGACATTCCTATCCTTCTCCCCCTCGAGCTTCTCGAATTGGACTGGAGTCGTCCACGCAATTTGTCCACTCCATTGCTGCGCAAGATAATGGCCAGAAAAGCCCAAGGGAGCAGTATACTAACAGCCCCAACCTGCTGAATGGCAAAGAAAGCAAACGCTTTTTTTCAAATTTGATGGTTTAATCCCGTAGAAACTCGGCTTTAAAAGTGGAGCATTCTTTGTGCAGTCCCCAGGTACAGCACTGTGGTGGCTATTGTGTACTGCAGGCAGTTTAAAAACCGTACTCAGACCGGGCACAATTTAGCAATCAGAATTATGTGGTTTTCGCATTTTCTTATTCTGTGATTCTTCTGTGTAAAAACATCAAGTGAACGTTTTTCTTTAAGGCCGTAAGTCGTTTGCATTGACAGGTGTACGTTTTTTGCTTGGAAAGCGTAATAACAAAACCTAGGTTAAGTCTATGTCCCGGTCCGTTCCCGATCTACTCAGTCATTTGAAATCAGATCTGGTGACTTAAACGTCTGCGGAACTGTTTGGCAAAGATTTTAAATAATTTCCTGGCGCGGGAGAAATCCATGCGTCTAATAATGCGCAATAATATGTGGCTTCCAATAGCACCCTATTCTAATTATCCTCGAGCTGTAAGTTGCGCCGTCCAGTAAATGATTTGGGGATCTCACCGTTATCAACACGCCCTCACAATGCGCACGTCGACGCCATGCACGCCATGCACGGTGAGTATGGTGGCCTTGGGCAAATTGATCTTATTTGCATATTGACAAGGAGTCTTCCATTTCATCGCAATCAGAGCATGGTATTGACAATCCTCAATGCAACGCCCTTGTCTCTCTCTCTGCATGCCTTTTTGTTCGTATCAATTACGGAAAAATACGCTTCAAATTCCCAGCAGAAACCAGGACTCCTTTTTAATCGCATCCAGTGAGCTTCTCCTTCGACAGTATAATTCAGTAACCATTCGGAATATGCATCACTCTACGGTACATTCTGCTTTTGCCATGTTTTTCCCTTGGCTGCTGCTAACTGTAACGGATACCACACGACACATCCAACTAATCACTACTATCCCCTACAATTTCACCGTGGATGTGCGCACCACCCAAGCGGCTTTCGCGGTGGCTGCAGATAATGTCAGTGGCCTTTACGGGCAGCACTTAAACCTCACCGTTACACACCTCTACAACGCCTCTCATCGAAACTGCGACGATGTCGCTTCGCAAAGCGTCCAGATGCTGTCGGACTACGTCTACCGAGGCCAGGACTCAACGAACTGCTACGCTGTTGTTTCTGTTGGTAATCCATCAACCCACCCAGTACATATATATTCCTCATCTGAATTCGTTGGAATTAATGAGAAGCTTATTTCAACAGCTTGCGGGGATCAAGTCGGAATCGCGAGCATAGCAAGAGGTACTATACTGTACTGTGAAAACTGACTGTATTTTTTATAACTGGGTGATCTGATTTCAGAGCTTGATTGGTTATTGTTCGCTAAGTAATAACCTCGGTGTCATTTATCACATCAATTTCTGACGCAGACCTTCTCAAAATCAGTGCCGTAGTGTATTTGCAAGGGGATTTTGTCTACATAAACGGTTTTAAAGAAGCCTAGTTCCACCATCAAGCGCAATCCATTAATCGAAATGAAATTATAAGTATCTTAAATTGGGACGTCACGGTGTAACAATCGAGCGAATTCTCCCAAATACGACATATAAAAAAATCGTACGTGGGAATTCGTAGGGTTCTAAAATTTAGGCGAATCGAAGGAGCCGTCATTTCGCTAAAAACTCTGAAAAATCCATGGTTAATTTGACAGAAGAAACTGAACGGTTCGAGAGTTGTTCAAATACTGAAAGAATATTTTACACTTCGTTGTTTGGTACCGACTTTTATGTAGGTAAAATCCCTATACTACTACAGAGATGCGAAACACCCACGTAATCATCACCTCAATGCCCTTGAATACATTGTAGTGCTCTGTCGAAAAATAATTTCCTGGACCCGGCCACGGGTTCGCCCACATCCATCGCTCTGATGGGAACATACACCAGTTTTGCCAGTGTTATCCTGCAAGTTCTAGCATCGTTCTCGTGGCTTCATGTGACAATAATTCTCGAGACCAAGGCCGTTTCACCCTTCTACAAGGAGCTTGCCTTGCAGCTCATGGAGAGTTCACGGCAGTCAAGTAAAGCCTTTCGACTGGAATCTTATTCTCTGGACGCGGCCACAGACCAAACATTCGTTTCAGCTCTACGATTCGCACAAAAACGAAGTCGAGGTAACGGGAGCGAAACATTGACTGGCAGACAGAATTAAAACACTGTTACGGATTGGTTTTTTATTGTGACTTTTATAGTACTGCTACTTGTAACAACAGGGAAAACAGCGGCTCGAATTTTGGTATGGAAATTAAATTGTGAACATTTGAACAGTTTCCGTGTTGCAATCTCACAAAATATCACTATGATCCGTTCTTACTAGTTATCTGGTTATTTGGTCATAGAAATTAGCTGCACGGGATGGCTTTACAAACGGTGAATATGTACGAAGCGAGTTGTCTTTTCAAACACCGATATTATGTCAAAAAATGTCAAATTCGAAACACGGCTTTTCTGCCTGCCAGGTGTTTGTGAATATTCAGCCGTCACAGCAAGTCGACTACGGAACCATTGATGATTTTCGAACTGATCTCAATGACACGGTGACTGCATGCCCCCAACTGTATCGCAAACTGTATGCATCCGCCTAGGATCTTATTATGCTTATATCCATTCCAGAGCTTAATAGCTTTCCGTTCCCTGATTTTTATCGCGTACCGACCGGCTGGGGAGGAATTGGTAGAGCTCAATCGCGCTGTCGTTCAACGATCCCAAGCTCTGGACAATACTACTTATAAAACGGGAGATTTGGTAGGTTTAAACTTTAAAAATTCTTATTATTATGTATTACATAAACCGAAAAGTTAGTTATTAAAAAGGTATTTTAAATTAACGGAAAATTCGGAAATTCGGAATACAATTTTGATTTAAAAAATAGAATACATTACCACGTAAAGAATGATTTAAGGGCGGGTCTGTGGTCATGGTACATGAGCTTTATTTTCTAGCCCCTCGACTTGCCTCCGGTTAGGTCATCATATGATAGTGTCGCACTCTTCGCTAAGCTCGTCAATGAAAGCCAGAACTCAGATCGCTGTAGTGGTCTCGCCATGGCTAAACGCCTGTTGAACCAATCGGTCCATCTCGCCACCGGAGACACTTTCATCAGTTCGGGACGTTCGAGGAATCTCGATCTGAACATCTTCGCATTCAATACAACTATAAAAGGCCTGCAGGTAGCAAATATTAGAATGATGACAAATTCTATTTGTTACGAGGATATTATGGCAATGTGTTTTTGCTGGATAATTTCGTTTACATTGCGTCCCTACCGAATGCGGAAATCCAATCAATTTCAAATGTTACCTCACATCAGACCATCTGCTCTACAGGTAGTTGGCACCTTTATCTGGGGAAAGGGTAATCTGCAGTGGAGCCGGAGTCGGTCCATTAGATGGCCGACATTAGACGGGCTTCCGCCACTCGATGTGCCATTGTGCGGCTTCTCTGGCACCGAAGGATCATGTGCCTCCTCAGGTAATTCAGGCCAAGGAAGTCTTCCGACAGTTTTCATACAATTTCGGCACGTAATCAGGTCCGTCATCGGTGGCAATTACCGTCTTGTCGGTAACTATTTCGGTGTGCTTTTTGTGCGGCTGGGCACTTGTAACAAGGTGAGGCACCTTGAAGTGAGATGGAGCATTGGGTAACTTGGCCCTACATTTTACATCACGGGGGTGTTGCCCAATATGTCAAGGTGGTACGTGATAAAACTGAAGGACTTGACCCTTAACTGGTGGATCATGGAATCGACTGATTTTCGTCGGGAAGAAAGCGTGCCGTTTCAACGATGACAAGAAAACTTGTCACATGTTCTCCTTAGCCATGGTTTGAACGTGTTTCGGGGGTATGCCTAAAAGGATTGGTTGTTCACTTTGCATATTGTTGGTACTGGTTTAATCTTCAGCATATATTGTTCCGAGTACCTTGACTGAAGCACGCAAAAACTTTCCCGGCCCGGTTGGCGCAGTTAACCGGAGAAGTGTCAAGGCCATTACCGCAAAAGAAATTTGAAAATGTTAATGGGATGACGACGATAAGACGGACCGATGTGACCTCCCCCCCCTCCCCGATCAAAGGTTACACTACGGATTGTGCGTTGTACTTATACTGTAAAGGAATTACAGGGGCTTTTACATGGGAATTTTATTACGGAAACTGGAGAGAGCAATGCAGCACTCACGCTGCAACTTTCGAGACTGAACTTCGTCTCGGAGTTGCCGACGAGCGAAGTCTGCATGCGTTTCAAACCCATAAAGATCGAGGAGTGCACAGACATACAAACAGAGAGAGAAGAGATAAAAGAAAAGCACACAAAGAGAGCGACCAGTGACCACGCCATGGTCAGTGCAGGCACTGACAACACCTACCCGCGACATTTGGCATTACCGGCTTCAAACCAATGCTTGCTCTCGAGTTTCGAAGCTGAGGTTCGCGCCTGAGTTGAGGGATGGTCACGGACAGCAGCTAAATCTGCTTCCGAAAAATCACACAAAACCCTTTTACGCAGATCTTCGGGCTGTGTCCCTGCCGTACGAGGAATCGTACTTTGTACCTATATTTCTCGACAACCCCGTGTCTCTACCTATTCCGTGACACTTGGAATGATAGGATTGCCGGGCAATTCGCCAATTATTATCAGCGGATCCCTGAACATGCACGCTTTTGACACTGTCCGACCAGCACTTACAACCGGTTGGCATGACGAGAAAAATGCTTCAAGGTCAGGGGCGGGAGTTGTGGGGCATATCTGAAATTGCACCTGCAGAAGTCCCAATCACATGAGACCATGAAGCATTTCGCGTGTTCATGGCAATCAATTGTAAGCTAAACTTTGAAGTGTGGCCGGGAGGCCTGGACTCCTCCCCCCTTGTTTGAGCGAGAATGTTTGGCCTGAAAGCCAATTTTGACATAGGGCACGTAGTGCACATAGTGCACATCAGCATGGACTCTATTGCTAAGGGTTTTTGTTGAGCTAGCTCAAGGTACCATAAGCCATAGAATATGTATACTGGGACGTATGTTCCGTCCTCCTGGGCATAGGCCAACATTTTGGCATGATCTGCCACAAGTTAGGGCCAGTCCCCCCTCCTAGAGACCTGTTCGCCCCTGAATTACGGCAGTCAGTGCGGACCGCTCAGACTTACTAAAAAGCAAAACCTTTTTCTTGCAGTGCAATTTGCCTTGGCACCTAGAATATGGACCCGCAGAATGTGGACCTCTAAGAAGGGGGTGTTTTCCGTTATAGCATAATCCGAAACAATTGTCAGTTCATCCCAAATTTTTGTTCCCTTCATTCTCGATATACGGTGGATCTTAAACGTCATTTCGTTTGGGAATGCATTGTGTTAAGGACAACCAAACCGCACATTGACAGTCTAATAGTAGGTGTTCTTTATATTACGTACATACTACAGATGTACTGTATCTTGTACTGTAGCTATCCGATATTACTGCCCATGCCGCCCTTCTCAATGTACGAATATCTCATCTTCCGGTAAAGGGGTTTGTTTGACTAGCAGTTGGAGGTGGGATTGTACATTCTTAATCAGCCTCTTTTCGATGACCTTCAAACCCTCTCAGCGTTTCACGGCAGCCGGCCAGCAACCTGCGACGGTGGCAGCTGCAAAAAGCTGACGAACAATACACTGAAATGAATACAAGAAACACAGAGATAGCCAACGAGATAAAAAGCCCGCTAGGTGGCAACAATTACATTGTCGCTCGCTTCCTGGTTTCTCGCACACGTTGCCTTCGTGTGTGGGCCTCAGCAGCGCGCTACTAGTGTACGACACGCACTCGGAGAAGCATACCGTGTCAGTGACGTCCCGAGGGGGGGGGAGGGGCGAAAGGAAATACAACCCCTCCCCCAACCAGAAGTCTGGTCTAACGAGACCCGGAGTGCGATCAACTTCGAGGAGGGCAAGTCTGCTGAAGGAGGTGGGATCATTCCTTACCCAACCGTATGCTCAGTGAGGGGCGGGCAAGCTTTAACATGTGAGGGAATTGCCAATTCTTGCCCCCTCCCCCCGCTTCCGGAACGAGAAACAAAGCATGGTACATATGAACCCCCCCCCCCACTCACCTACTCACTTGCGGGGGGAGGGTTCAGTTCCACCATAGACTGTCATTTTTCACCGGGGGGGGGGTCGCTTTGTGATTAGTGTCCCGCCACGCATTCCGTTTTATAGATGTTTAATGAACTAGCCTAAGAGCTTAAGAGTTCGACTACGCTGCCAAGGAGTTTTGGCATACCGGGCTACAGCCCTCCCCCCCCCAACCTCAGGGCGCCCCTGTACCGTAGTGTGGAACCAGCTGGCTCCTTCCACTCTACGACCCTCCTCGATCCTGGTCCTTGGCAAATACGGTACCTATATGCAAACTCTCCATGTTTACATATTATTATTCCCAATCTAAATCAATATACATTTTCCTCAATTCTCTCCTATGCCGTGTGCCGTGGCAGAGTGAGTACAAAATTCATTCCCCTTTTATTTTTATCGCACCTACCTGACTGAACACCAGTGTACCCGATAGAAATAAAAATGCACTGCGGCGCACCTTTTACGTAAGCAAACCTGCATACGAAATGCGATATATGACAACTCGCGCGCTCTCGCTCTCTCGCTCTCTTGCTTTCTCTCTCTCAAGTTGAACTTCCTTCCTGCCTTCAGACACATTTTCTCCACACGCTCCAAATCGCTTTGCCCATTGTCACCGCACCCACCAAACTCTTTCTATGGAATAAAATCGCGTGACTCAACCGGATGGAATTAATTGGCAATTTTCATTGGCCTTGATATATTTTCCGTCTGATATTTCGGTCCTCGACGATATATTCGGAATGTTATTACTGTTACGTGGTTTCGTATGACCCAGCGATGGTGGACTGAAAACTGGTCATGCCTAAATCATTACTTTTCTTCTCCGGGATTATTATTAAACACATTTGACGTAGAATATTCTTCGTGAATGGGAAAGAAGAAAGGGAGAAGAAAGGGAGAAGAATGCGGAATTGTCCCTGTCGGGGTGATGTGAACAACGTCATTGATATTATTATTATTATTATTATTATTACTGCGATATCATCATTGTTTGGGTTATCTTCTCCTGCGCATTGGACGACTGGCGAGATTGGATGCGGTTGCCCCGCTTTTGTCCGACCTGTCAGCAAACGGCAAGGGGACCCCCGAATCTTAATTAAATGAGGTGGTACCGCTGGATTGCCGTCAAACTTGTGAGTCATAGGTTTTATATTGTTAAATGTTTGGAAGAGTTTGTCAGCTGATCGCCTGCTTGATTGATGTATTGACGTGAAATGTGGAAATGCCTGAAGCGGTAGATTGATTGTTGATTGATGAGTCAAGTTGATGGGTGCGGACCAGCGGTTGATTGATTGAGTGGCTTGATTTTTCGCAATTTGGCAGATTGGTTTTATCGCTCTCTTTGACGAATGATTTTGGGTAGTTTCCTGCCCTCTCTGGGTTCAGTTTGATTGCTGGTATTGGTGATGTAGGTTTTTGGGATCGTTTTATAGTGGGGCGGTGACACACGACACTCCTCGTGGGCTGTTTGATGGTTCCGACAGATTAACTGCAGACTGCCATTTTTTCAGTGGGACACACTGTCATTGATTGATTGATTGCCATTTTTTCAGTGGGACACTCCGCCATTGATTGATTGATTGCTTGTCCTCAGTTTTCGTTTTGGGTGGTTCTTTGGTCTTTTTTTGTTCCACTGACCAGATAGCGTTAGATTTTGTTGTTTGCAGCCAAACATGTCAATCACGAGGGTTTCAACTATGATGAATAAGGAAATGCTAGGACACGCACTTAAATCGTTTTAATGGTTGTGCCAGTCGATTGAGTTGCTTGATTGGCGGCATTGTTATGAACTGTTGATTGTTCATGCTCTGCTCTGGTTGATTGATGAAATGAATGTTTTGTCCGTTTTGCTTCGCTCTCTGCTGTGCCCCCTTGATTGGTTGATCTTCGGAGTAGCGTCTGTTTCTAAATTGTTGTTCTTTATTTCGCAGGGTCTCCTCGCCGCTCCGCCATCGGACAGCCACCGATCCGTCCACATCAATCATGTCGATCCCTTGGAAGTTCCCACGGAGTACCCAGACAATCGAATTGTCTCCTCGAAGGTAAAAGTCCTTGCAGATTTTGATAGACTCACGAAAAAGGAGAGAAAGAGACAGAGGGGCAGGCAAACAGAAAGGCAGGCAGGCAGACAGGCAGGCAGGCAGGCAGACAGGCAGGCAGACAAACAGACAGACAGACAGACAGACAGGCAGGCAGACAGGCAGACAGGCAGGCAGACAAACAGACAAACAGACAAGCAGTCAGGCAGGCAAACAGACAAAGAAATAGCCAGACAAGTAGGCCAGCGGGCAGACGGGAACGTCTGTCCCGGCCGGATGTTTTCTAAACAAGTTCACGGGTATCGTTCCTATCTGCTGTCATCTGGTCTGTTACGAAAGAGGGACGTGCAGGCACGCACATCCCATAGACACACACAGAGTGTGCTGGAATGTTTGACTCAGGCCATTATTTTCTTCCCTCCTTTTCTGATACATACATTTAACAAAAGACACTTCACCGATCAATAATTCTCGTTGAGAGCTTTTTCTAACCCTGCCTCTTTGATTCTTTGTCTGCAGTACACCGTGTGGAACTTTCTGCCAAAAAATCTCTTCGAACAGTTTCGACGTATCGCCAACTTTTACTTTCTCGTCGTGAGCATCATTCAGGTACCTTCTACTACCAGTCTGACGCTCGAAACTACGCACGACCCACAAACCGGATGGAAACGGGGCGTGCCTTTGAATTGGAATGCAGAATGAGGACATGAGTCATCACACATTATTCCATAAATCTACAAAATACCTTGCACTTTGTAAAAGTGATATCAATAAAAAAAAATATCATATAAAATATATTTTAGTTAAATAAAAGCAGGTCTTTTTATTTTAGAATTGCAACTAGGCAAGTTGGAAGGTTTAATTCAAATTTATTACTTATTTAAGTTTCAACGTAAAATAAGAAACTCTTTTTAAATCCAGATGTAATTTTGAGTGAGTGATTTTTTTATTCAAGAAATATTAATAGAATAACGCAAAACTAAATGAACTACAAGTTGTGTTAGCAACAAAACTGAAACGTTAGATGATTTATCGTATGACGAATTTGATGACGTGGCAAATTGTAATTCTTCTTTTTGTTTGTTGTGTCTCAGTTGAGCATTGAAAGCCCTGTGAGCCCGGTGACTTCGATTGCGCCGTTGATGTTCGTGGTGGTTGTCACTGCGGTGAAGCAGGCCTACGAGGACTGGTTGCGGCACACATCCGACCTGCAGGTCAACAATCGCGCGGTGAAGGTGGTCCGCAATGGCGAACTCCATCGGATCAAAGCCAAAGACGTCGTGGTAATTTAATTCAATCTTTTCTCAACTTCACTTTGCTCAGTTGATTGTCTGATTGACTGGATTGCTTCAGATTTGAAATTATTTAGGTAAATAATTAGATTCATGTTAATTGTTAATTGTTAAAAGTTGAAATTATAAATTAAGAGTTGTGTTACACGTTTTATTACTTGTATTAAATATCCTGAAATTTAAATTGAATTTGTTGGACCTGTTATTGAGTTGTTTGCTGTTTGGTAGAAGAAGAATCGTGTTTGTAATAATGAAGAACTTCCGGGTCAAGACTCAATATATTCTGATAAATCGGTCTGTTCCATTGTTTCGATTTTGTTGGGGAAACGATAGAGGAAATGTGGCGCAAAGAGGGGCTTGGTGTGACAACAGAGGCGTGGTGTGATATCACGCTCTATGTATTAGTATTTAATATTAGATTATGTATGTGATTTTTAAGTATTTATTTTATTTTATGTGTATGCCGGATTTCACAACAGTAACAAGAATCCACTATGAAAGATTTTTTTTAATAATCATGACCATAGAATTGAAACGCCTATGTCCAGGTGGTAGACTTTCAATCAATTTATTAATAAATCTATGTTAACTCATTTTCTCTTTTTTCCATTTAGGTGGGTGATATTGTTTACGTCGTGGACGAGCACAAATTCCCATGCGACCTTGTCATGCTCTCCTCGAGCAACGATGATGGGCGCTGTAACGTCACCACTGCCAACTTGGACGGTGAAACGAATTTAAAGGTACGGTAATGTCTGTCGTCTTATCTATCTGCCTAGGTGCCTGTCTTCCTTTGTTTATGTCTGTCTGTCTGTCTGTCTGTCTGTCTGTCTGTCTGTCTGTCTGTCTGTCTGTTTGTTTGTCTGTCTGTCTATCTGCTTGTCGATCAGTCAGTCATCTTTCTATCTCTTTACCTGTGTTTGTCTGCGTGTATGTTTATTTGTCTATCTTTCTATCAGTCCATCTGTCTATCTATCTCTCCGACACATTTGGCTTGTCTGTGTCGCTTGCCTTTGCCTGTCGTAATCCATGAATTTTTTCAAGAAAATCGCCGAAGCCACAGGCAAAATCGCAGATAAAAACTTTGTAGCCCGTTTCAAGTGATTTTACGTGTCTGCCTGCATATTTACCTAACCAAAGCACTCTTGGCGATTGTCAGTTGCCTCACACCACCACCACCACCACTACCACTGACTGACTGTGTTATATGAAATTCATCCCTCGTGTGCACCTGAGCTTTACCTGCGGCAGACTCAGCGAGAGACAGAGAGTGGTAGAGAGGAGAGAGACAGCCGAGGCTGCTGACGTCAGCCGGAACCGTCGTGTGCTTTGCGTTTTTTTTTTGTTTTTTCGCTAGACGATGGCACTTGAAACTCACCCTGAGACTGCGACAGACAGACAGACAAACACACAGAGAGGTTCGCCGCGTCACGGTGAGATTTATGCATTGTTGTTTGGTTTGTCGGAGAGCGATGATGATGATGTTGATGGTGTTGCTGAGGAAGCTCTTAAACCGTGTAGGCACTATCATTGTTAAGGTGCGTGAGTCAGACAACGAGCAGCAACGGAAGGGGCCCTTTGTGTGATGTTAACGTGGTTGCGGTGTTGGAAGGTCGCCGTGTTGACTGATTATATCGATCGGATCGAAAAGTGAAAGAGAGATGAGCGATGATTACTGAGTTTTTGACGAGCTCGCCTTTCCGAGGTTTTCCCAAGGTGCACAACACAGAACAGAGGAGCCCCTTGATGGGAAACTATTGGCGTTGAGTTCAAATACTTTACAAATGCAAATACTAAATTTAGGTACTAATACTTTTTTATTTTTAATGACTAAAATCTCTATAACAGTTAACGTATTGTTTTATATCGCGCATACGAGTTATTTTTTATAGTTTAAAACAGACCTAAACTAGTGAGCTATTTTGAGGATGGATAATTTCTGTTTGGTTTTGGTTAAATGCATTCATCACAATATATACTCGTACTTTCTTTCGTTGTTAATTTCTTGTTAATTGTGAATTGTGTTAATAGTAAATGAATTTCTTGTTAATACAAATAGTACGCAAATTAAAAATATGTATCTTCAAGTCGGGTATGACTTGTTTCTGTGTGTGTGTATCTTTCCCTGTCTGTCTGTTCGTCTGTCTATCTGTCTCTCTGTCTGTCTATCTCTTTGTCTGTCTATCTGTCTGTCTGTCTGTCTGTCTGTCTGTCTGTCTGTCTGTTTGTCTTTCTGTCTTTCTGTATGTATGTACGTCTGCCTGCCTGTTTCTTAATTTCTATACTGCCGGTCTGCTTTTGATCGTTTGTCTGTTTGCATGTTTCACTCTCTGGCTCTGACTAATCAATCCCATCACGGCTCATGATGTTTCATTTTCGCAGGTCTTTCAATGTGCACCAGACACCCAAGGCATGCAGACCATCGAAGCACTGTCTGCTTTACGCGCAACCATCCAGTGCGAGCAGCCCACATCGGATCTCTACCTGTAAGTGCACATTTATTTTGAGTCATCATCCACCTCCCAACACGCCACAGTCATCCTCAGGCGCGTGACGTCTCACAACGGATATCCGTTTTCTCTGTCTGCCTGGCGGAGAGGGAGAATTTTCAAATTGTGTATCATGTTTTGCAGTCAATTTAATAGTGAGAACTTGCCAATGTGCCCCTTCAGTTATTGCTAATTTAATGTAATTATTGTGTTTAAATTTAAATATAACATTAAATAAATGTATTTTTGTTCCAGTGATGACTTCAAATTTGCGTCAAATAAAACAGAATTTAAAATTAAAGTATTAACTACATTATCACGTTAAGATTTGTTAGAAAAAGAAAAGATTAAGTAAAGAATATTTTCAGAAGCCGCATTTTTTAACTTTTTAATATTTAGATAATTTAATGAACAAAACTACTTGCAGTTTCCGGGGAAGGCTGTTGATGCACACGGAGGATGAGGCCAGTCGGCCTCCCGCTCGCGTGATCAGCCTAAACCAGCAGAATCTCCTGCTGAACGGGGCTCGTCTGAAGAATACCCGATTCATCTACGGCTGTGCCGTCTATACGGGTCAACAGACGAAGATGGCGCTCAACTCGGTCTACCAGTCCAAGAACAAGTGGAGCACAATTGAGAAGGGCATGAACAAGTTTCTTGCCTTCTTCCTGCTCGTCCTCTTGCTGGAAGTTGGAGTGTGCACGGGATTAAAGTACTGGCTGGCATCGCGGCCCGGCGGGCATCCATGGTACAATCCAGACGCCAACGGATCCGGTGCTACTGTAAGCCGCCTCTCCAAGTTAAATGGTTCCTTATATAGGCGAAGAAATACGAGACGGAAGTTGGTGTCGCAGACACATCATAATGAATGGCAATTAAGTTGATGCGCACAGGCAGGCCGACAGACATGCAGGCAGACGGATAGGCACACAGTCAGACAGCCAGACAGGCATACGCAGATACAGGCAGACAGACAGACAGACGGACAGACAGGCAGTCAGACAGTTAGCAAGATATATAGATACATATGCATAGAGAACCATACAGACAGACAAACAGGCTGATAGGCAGGCAAGTGGGCAGACAGATAGACAGACAGACAAACAGGCTGATGGGCAGGCAAGCGGGCAGACAGATAGACAAACAGACAGACAGACTGATAGGCAGGCAAGCGGGCAAACAGAAGACAAACAGACAGACCGACCGAGTGGTTTACCTTTTCAGGTAAACATCTCGATATTGGTAATAATTTTTGATTGAAACTTTTAGGCTCAGATGGTGGTGCAAGATCTTTTTGCGTTCTTGGTGCTCTTCAACTACATCATTCCGATCTCGCTTTACGTTACCATCGAGATGCAGAAGTTTCTAGGCGCACGATTTCTCGCCTGGGACGGCGATCTCTACGATAAAGAACGCAACCTACCGTGCAAAGTCAATTCGTCCGACTTGAACGAAGAACTCGGACAGGTGCTTGGTCCTCTTCTCTACTTTGTCTGCCTGTAAAATAGGATTTAATTCTTTCATTTTTACAGGTGGAATACCTGTTCTCTGATAAGACCGGTACGCGAGATACTTCACAACAAATAATTAATATCAACTTTTTTATTTTTTAGTCATCAATTTTTTCGTAATTCAATAAAAAATACAGTTAAATGTTATGCGAAGTTTTTTTTAACATTTTTTTATTATTATGTTTAAATTTACTAATACAAGCTTTAACTCTCACAAAACATAAATACAAATAAATGGCTCGTATCGTTTAATTTAATTTAAATGCCGGTAAAATGTAATGAGGCTTGTAATTGAGTGGCTTGTGGTTTTTTGCAGGTACGCTGACGGAGAACGACATGATTTTCCGGAAGTGCGCGGTGGGCAATCGCCGGTTCGCCGACGTGAACGACCGTCTCTTTGAGATACTCGACGGCGGAGCGACACATCACGTTCAGGTTGACTTGTCCGAGGTAAGCATACGGCCACTAATAGTGCTGTAGTACCGCTACACAGACCGCCTTCCTCGGTCGCAGCATACAGCACAGGGTGTTCTTGTGTAAGCTCACCCGTCCGAACAGTGGGTCTTTAAATGTTAATGGCCGTGAGGCAGGTTTCCGAAAACGCGAGGCAGACAGAGCGACGGAGACCTGCTTATTTGTCTCACACATACGCTTACACGTGTGTAAAAGTTTTAACGATGTTTCTGGACTTTATTATGCCAGAGTTTTATTACGTGAACTCGAAATATGAAAGTAAACATACATTTTGAGGTCAGGGAAGTAGTTTGGCAAATGGCGTAAAGTCGGCAGAATGTGGGTTTTTGTTGTCTGTTCCTAGGTTTGTCAGTTTGTCTGTCTGTCTGTCTGCCTGTCTATCTGGTCTGTTGTATGTTTGTTTTTCTGTTTGTCTGTCTGCCCGTCTGTCTTGCAGTCTGTCAGCCTGCTTGCCTGTCTGCCACGATGTTTCTTTATCTTCCTGGCTCTCGCTTTCTGCATCGGTCTGTTTGACTGTGAACCTGTCTGTCTGTCTGTCTGTCTGTCTGTGTCTGTCTGTCTGTCTGTCTGTCTGTCTGTCTGTCTGTCTGTCTGTCTGTGTAAAGGTCTCTCTGAATATATTTCTGCCTGTCGGTCTATGAACATACGCTTAGCGTCCTCTGACTGCATAGTGAGGGTCTGCATATGCGCTTGTTTCTTGAATAGTATGCCTGCATGGATGTCTGTGTGATTACGAATCTGCGAGGCTGTCTCAATCAAATCTTTGCGCTTTTTTATGACTTACCCCTTTTTTGTAGCCGGATATGAGCGCTTTCATCCTTCTCCTGGTATTATGCCACACCGTGGCGATCAACGAGCCGTCCCTCCTGAATGTCGCCTTGGATATGGGCCTAAAAAATAAAGGTCGGAGGAAAGGACGGAGTTTTTCGGATGAGTCGATGCGCCTGCGGCAGTTGAAAGGGGAGGTCCTCTACGAGGGTGCTTCACCGGATGAGACAGCTTTGGTTTCGGCTTGCCGGCGGTATGGTGTGGTTTATCAGGCCAATCGCGACAACTGCTACGTCATTTCTTACCTCGGGCATGAAATGACATTTCCCATCCTCAAAGTTCTGGAATTTGACGCCGATCGCAAAAGAATGAGCATCGTGGTACGTGACTGTCTGCCTGACTACCTGTTTATATGTCTGTCTATCTCTGTGTCTGTTCATCGGCTTTTCTGTATGTCTGGTATTTCTGTCTGTCTGTTTGTCTGTCTGTCTACATATCTATATATTTGATTATTTGACTGTATGTAGGTCTTGTCTGTCTGTCTGTCTGTCAGTTTGTCTGTCTGTCCATCTGCATATCTGTTTGTTTGTCTGCCTGCCTGCCTGCCTGCCTACACATCTATATGTTTGTCTGTCTGACTGTCTGTTTATCTCGTTCTCCATGTCTGAACACTGTCTTTTTCAGGTAAGGACGAGTGATGACTGTGTGACTATCTACGTAAAAGGCGCCGAGACCGCCATTCTTCCACGCTGCACTGTCGGCAATATCGACGCCATGCAGGCATCTGTGGACGCCTTCGCCCAGGAAGGCCTGCGCACGTTGGTGATGGCCGAACGGAAGCTCACTAATGAGCAGTGGATCGCCTCAATGGCCGAATTAAGCGAGGCCAACAACTTCCTGGTGGACCGGGAGAAGAAGGTCCGAGAGGTACATGACTATCTGGAGAACAATTTAACACTGCTGGGCGCCACTGGAGTGGAGGACCGGCTTCAGGACGGAGTTGCGGAGACCCTGGAGAGTCTGCGGATTGCTGGAGTGAAGACGTGGATTCTGACTGGTGATAAGCAGGAGACTGCGGTCAACGTCAGCTACTCCTGCGGTCATTTCAAGAAAAGCATGCAGGTGGGTGTCACACAGGCGGTCAGACAGAATCAGGCAAATTGAGACAAAGACAAGCATAGAGACAAAGACAGAGAAAGTAAGGAAACAGACAGATAGACTGCCTGATTGACAGACAGGCAGACAGACAAACAAACCGACAGACAGACAGTCAGTCAGTCAGGCAGATGACTGACATGCAGACACACAGACAGCCGTACGAGTTCTTGTTTCTCTTTCAGGCATTTCACTTGACAAAGTGCGGTGACGTAAGCACCTGCGAGACCCTCCTCCAGACCATGCACCAGACCATCAACCACGAGGCAGACAAGCAGTACTGTTTCACCGTCGACGGACCCAGCCTGAAGATTGCCTTTGAACACCATCCCGGCCTCCTGCAGAAAGTATGTCTAGCCTGTGTAGCAGTTCTGGGCTGTCGGATGTCTCCAATCCAGAAGGCGCTCATCGTCAAGATGATCAAAGATTCACCGGACCGACCCATCACGGCGGCGATTGGCGACGGGGCTAATGATGTCAGTATGATCCAGGCAGCACACGTGGGGCTGGGGATATTTGGAAAGGAAGGCAGACAGGCAGCGCGTGCCGCGGACTTTTCGTTCGGCCGGTTTCGCATGGTGATGAAGATTTTTCTGGTGCATGGACACTGGTACTACCATCGCGTGTCTACGTTGGTGCAATATTTCTTTTATAAGGTAAGGCCTATTGGCGACTAATGTCTGAATGCCTAGAACTCTCATTCTGCTGCCCGAATGTTTCTATAACGCCTCATGCGTTCGTTTATTACGTTTATTGCGTCTGTTTATTACCTGCCTACCTGCCTGCCTGCATGTGCGCCTCTTTGTCAGTCTGCATGGCTCTTTATCTGTCTGTCTGTTTGCCTGCCTGCCTGCCTGCCTGCCTGCCTGCCTGCCTGCCTGCCTGCCTGCCTGCCTGCCTGCCTGCCTGCCTGCCTGCCTGCCTGCCTGCCTCTGCCCCTCTGACTGGCTGCCGGTTGGTCTGCCTTTCCGTATCTTTGTCTGCCTGTCTTCCCGACTTTTTCGCTGTCTGTTTGTTATTAGCTTTGTCTATTTGTCTGATTGTCTGTTTGTATTCTGTATGTATATCTTTGCTGTTAATTTACGCCTATCCATAATAACGCTTAACTTTATTAATAGAACGTTGCTTTCATCACGGCTCAAGTCTTCTTTTCCTTCTTCACGGCATTCTCCGCCCAGACCGTTTTTGATGGCGCCTACCTCACGCTCTACAACATTGTCTTCACCTCGCTACCCATTCTGGCATTTGGGCTGTTCGAACAAGACCTCAGTGCGAGAGCTCTCCTGGCTCAGCCGCATCTCTACAGGTACGCAACCCTGACATTTGACCGTGGAGGCAGGTATGGTGCTTTGATTGCCTCATTTGTGTCTTGTTCTTTTTAGCTATAACAAGAAGAACGCAAAGCTCTCCATCAAGGAGTTTGTCAAGTGGATGATTCTGTCCGTCTGGCATACGCTCGTCTTCTTTTTCGGCTTCTACTTTCTCATGGCTCCCAACGGAGTGATGAGTCAGGATGGGAAGACGTACGACATGTGGACATTTGGGACAGCCATTTTCACGACCGTAGTGGTCACTGTCAATCTCAAGGTAATAATATTGCGTATCACTGTTTTTGTCTACATGTCTGTTTATTTGACTGCCTGTCTTTTGTCTGTCTGCCCATTTGCCTGTTGGTCTCTATGTCTACGTTTCTATCTATATGTATGTCTGTGTCTGTCTGATTGTGTTTGTCTGCCCGTGTGCCTGGTTGTCTGTCTGACTGGCGGGCTGACTATCCATCTGTCTAGCTGTATGGTTGTCTGTCTATCTGACCATGTGCCTGCCTCTCTATCTGTGTGCTTGTGTTTGTCTGCCTGGCAATTTGACACACTGTTCGTTTTGCAGTTGTTGATTCTATCGCGGCACTGGAACGGTTTCCTGCTAGGCGCGCTGGCCATCAGTTTCGTGGCCTACGCCGGCCTCTCTGTGATATACAACGCCACTATATGGAAGGGTCTAGTCACGCCGGACATGTACTGGGTTTTTTTCATGGTCTTTGACAATCCCGCCATGCCGCTGTGCATTCTGCTCCTCATTGTGGCGGCACTCCTGCCGGACCTTGCCCTGCAAGTGCTTGAGTCCTCAAGGCTGCGAGCCACTTACCTTAAGCAGATCTTTTCCTGTCGTCCAGATCGGGTAAGCAAAATAATAGGCACTCAGCCAGACAGATAATCAGACAAGTAGATATTCAATCCATATGGGCAGGCAGGCACGCAGACAAGGAGACAGCAACAAGCAGACAGATAGGCAGACAGACAGACAGACAGACAGACAGACAGACAGACAGGCAGGCAGACAGGCAGGCAGATAGACATTCAACCATACTTCACCCATTCAAATTGTCGTTCGTTCCTTCTGCAGAAGAAACGGTGGTTTCCCGCTGATCAAAGAAAGCCCTCCGTCGATGGTTCTGTCATGCGGGAGGTGGTCCCTACCCAGCCCTTCGGATTTCAAAACGGTAGTCTACACCACTCCGAGACGTCAGAGACGATCATCTGACCCGAAGGAACACACACATTTCCGTCCGTTGTTGTACATTTCTGGCAAGATTCTTTTTCCGCTGGTCTTTTCACACGAGCGTCTTGTACTAATCGGGGTGGAGGAGACCAAATCGTTGTTGCTGCCTGCTGTACGCGCGCTCTTTTTTTCCGTCTCAGGTGGATGCTCAAATCTAAGTCAGGATGCGAGATATAGAATATAGTATCTGTTTTTTTTTGCTGGTTTTCAGAGTTTTATACTTGTCGAGTTTTTCATGTTTTTGAGCGAAGAGTTTGGTGATAAGAGATCCATAGAAGTGGCCGAGAAAGAAAGCAATTTCTCTGGTATTACTGTTGCAATTTCAGGGTTAAATGCACCCGACACCCGAGTAAGTACGCGCGTACAACTTCAAAGTCTTGCTCATTTTTCCCACTTCAAATCCATGGAGATATTCCTTCAGTCAGTCCACCTCATCCGCCACGTTGGCTTCGATCTACAGAATCATGTGAGCAACAAAACGAACGGAGTCAGCCGTTACGTGGCTTATTTACTTGGTTAACGCGTTTAAGCATTTGAGCATTTGTAAATTTATTAAAGAATCGATGAACATTTTCACTGTTTCCGCGGTTTAAAACGAAGTCGCACGAATCGCTGCGCTGTTCCTTTTGCTGTTGTACCGTACGTAAACGACTCAGTTCGGTGGTACTCTGTCACGCAGAGATCGATAATTCCCATAACTCACGACCGTAAACTCAGAACAATAACTGGATGATGTTAATCGACCCCAAAATGAATTTGGGATGGGTGTCCAAAAATAGAATTTAAATATATTAGGTTTGAAAACATATAATAATAAATAGTTGAAAAAATAATACGTAAATGAGGAAGATAAAGATAATGTAGAAAATAATATAATATAAATATAATATTTAAAAAATTCAAAAATAAATACAAATATACGAAAAAATATTAAAATATTAAATAAAATATAGTTGAAAAATAAGAAATAAAAAATAAAATAAAAACAATTATTTAAACAAAATATAAAATGTAGTTTGAAAGGTTCCGCAGGTAAAACGGTTCCACCATACTGGAACTGCTAAATGGTCAGTAAAAGGACTCAAAGAGGCGGCTATAAATGAAGCACCCTCCTCGTACAGTATCGCGCACCATAGGGAAAAGGCTGGGCTATACCACGAAGGTTTGGAGGCACGATTCCAGGCAGAGCAAGACCCATGTATGCAGTGCACTAGAGAACCTAAAGCACTACCACGGTGCACGTCTTTGATGCTCATTCACAGACTTGTTTTTTATTATTTGTTTGGCATAAACAATCCATTTCCAGAGAATGAATCTTAAATTCAGCGCCTTGTTTGTCTTGTAAGGTAGTCCTCAGTTAGGAATTGAGAGCTGAGAAAACCTTAACTCCAGTATGCCCCCCATTCGGATCGTATCACTGTCAACCAATCAAGCAATCTTTGGAAGGACCTTGTAACTGTCAAGTTTTCATGCATCTCGATTGATCAACTACACACACGAGAACTATGTTCTCAAGCTTGACCACACATGTAAGGCAACAAGGGGAACAAGCACAATCATGAATATTGAATCGCTTCTCAGTCGGGTTTGTCCACTGAATGGTAACGGGTCAAATTTGTAGCAGTCCTTTTCACCGTCCACCACGTCGAAAAAGTTATCTTTACAGAATCCCCCGTCTAGCAGTGTCTTGTCCACGAAGATGTCTCGAATCATCCGGTCCTCGTACCATGCGTCCGCGCAGTGCTCGTAGATTGAGTCGCAAAAGGACCGGCAAATAGTCGCTTTGGAATTCCTATAAAACAGTTAAGAATTGAGATAATCGACTAGTGAGCTAACAGTCAAGCGAGCTAAACCGGCAAAAGCCACAGTAAGGCATGCATACATACATGTATAGACAGACAGACAGACAGACAGACAGACAGACAGACAGACCGACGGACGGACAGACAGACACTCTAACGAACAGGCAGGCAGACATACATATTAGGATTTCTTACTCTCGAAACCAGATTTCTTGGTCAGGGCTGCAAAAATAGCACATCAAATAGCTCAATCTATCCTCACACTCCTTGGTTGCACCAAATAACTTGAACATGTCCGAGAAAACACTAGTGACTTCCGTCCGCTTGCAGCAAGCATTCGCACTGAACCATGAACAATTAGCCAAATTGGCCTCCGGTGCGGACATCCGATTGGGTTTATTCTTATTGTTGTCGTCGTCGAGGCCGTATCCGTAGTACGGGCACTTCTGGCTGCCTCCCATCACGACGGAAACCCGCAGCAAGACGATACACAGACAAATGAAAATGAAAAACGGTGAAGCAAAAGTGAGTCGGGAAGACGGCGTCATTTTATTAACAGACTAGCATCAGTCGAGCACAAATATACTTTAAATCGCGATTAACCTAAAGTGATCTAAACTTTATTTCCTTCACATAACCACGTTTGGGAGTGATGAGCATGACCCAAATCAAATCTGTGGTATATCCAGCAGCGTGTAGATGTCTCACCAAAAAAATCAATCATTTTTGGGTCCCGCGCCTCGGCTCCCCGTGGCAGGCCAAGCCGGCACAGGGAAGGGGAACAAAATGTGCGGCACTGCCAATCGATCTCTACGCTCATACGCCTTTACAAAGTATCGACCAAGTACCGCGTAGCTCATACTTCTTACCCCATTCCTGCTTCGATCGTTGTCGCCACATAACGTGTCACGATGGCATTGCCTGCTTTGGTATTTAGGAATTGCCGGGACTCACTTTAGGCAATCGAGCAGCTGTATGATTGCGGTGAAGCGGGACATCACAGTGCAAACTTTAATTAACAGACGGTAGAAAAATTGGAGCTGTCGAATGGGAACCCGAGCAATGTTTCATTTCATTTTTGACAGGGATTGTCCCCCCCCCAACATCAAGTTCCCCCCACAAATTTGTGTTTGAATTAAAAGTCTTTTCCTCAATTTTTTTACCCTCCCCCCCGGGACCCCCAGCAACTTTTCTCATTCGAGTTTGGAATACCGCGTGGCATTTTTTGAACTCATTTTCCAACAAAAATTGTGGAGGGGAGCCCTTCTCGAAGAGTCCCTTATACCTTTAAGCTAGGTAATAATAAATATTAGGTTACATGCACAGGCAATACTGCAAGTTCTCGATTGTCGATCCTCATACCGATACTACAGGTGGCTAGAAAATGTCTAGAAAGCCATTATAGCCTCTTGAGGCTTTCAAAAATTTATTGAACTTAGGAGTTTGGCACAAAATGATCCGTCTATCGACTCCGAGGACTGTATTGGTCCCAATCTGGAGCAAAAGGCTAAAAAGACTTTTTCATCCGCTCTTAAACAAGGGCTGCAGCATCTAAGTTTTCACACGCAACTGCAGTATAGGCAGGTGGAAGGCTCCAAATACTCTGCACGGAATTCCTGCGCGTTGAGCTCCCTGAGAAGGCCGGCGGCGGACTTCCCTCTCGCGATGAAACCCTCAACTGGTACGCCGGGGGAGGAGGTCGTGGCACTGGCACGATCGTTTCCTCCAACAGCGCCTCATCTTCCGGCACTTCAGGCAGCGGTACTCGAGGTCGACCTGTCGGTTGCCTCGGTCGCAGTTTCCGGGTTTGTCCGACCGGCCCCGCTGCCGGCACAGACCGAATCCCAGCTCCATGGTCTCCAATCCCGTTTCCGTACAGTCGAGACCAACCGTCATCGGCGACCTCGTTCAGCTCGCGCAGCAGATGCCCGTGATCGGTATACAGGCAGTGCAGGGCGAATGGGATGACCGCCACTACCAGTACGGTTTGCAGGACCGCCACCGTGGTACGCACGCCGAGCATGGTTTTGAAGTCGCCTAGATGGAGGTCGGAATGATTGGGCCGCTCACCGAGGAAGCCGTGGATAGCCGCGGCGATGCTCAATCCCGCAGCGGCACCCATCACCGCCATGTACACGGAGAATATGTAGACGGCCGCGGGAACGCGGGGTCGTTGGGTTGAGGCTTGGAAGAAGGCCGGGATGGTGAGGATGCCGGTGATTTCGGTGCAGCAGCCGGTGAAGAGGGTGAAGAAGCCGCCCACCACGAGGCACGGTGCTGGGAGGAGCGGAATCATTTCTGGAAGGGACAAATACACCGAAAAATTGTAGCGTAGAACGTAAGAAATTGTCAAACTGAGTGAAATGTGATCTTCTTGAAACTTTCGAAAACCTTGGCTGCCGAGAACTGCTGGAGACCGTCCAAGTGAGAGGTTAGCTGGCTTTTTAAGGTGGGAGGCAGTGTGACTGGAAAATGAACCTCCGTCGGAAAGAAGACCGACGGACGAAGCCCGCATACCGACGGTGGTTGCAGTCAGTTAGGAGTACAGAATACGAATGGCGGACCGACACCCCGGAAAGATTACGGATAAGCCGGACAATCGACGCATAGTCCGACAATCGGCGGACAGTCCAGGACGTTTATAAAATTATGCGATCGGTTTGGAAAGGGTGACGGTAAGTCTGAAAGGTTATCTCAAATGCTGAATAGGCCATTTTGCAGGTTTGCGTTCCACCTGGGAGGAGGCACTCTCATCCACTTTAGATGGCGGACGGTCAGGTCGGGAAAATTACTTCAGGCAAGCAGTTCTGAGCCCCGTACACTCGTGAAGAAGGTCGTCAGCCACTCCCAAATACCTCACGCGTTTACCAGGTAGATATTGCCATTTCCAGTAAACCAATTACTTTTCAAACTGACCGCCATCTTTCTGAACAGATCATGTGTCCACCGTGCGCACTCAAAGCCAATATTGCAGACAGTCCACCCACATTCCGGATCGGACGTAAATCTACCGCACTGCTGGTAACCTTCCGGCAAAACGGTAAATCAACCGTCAATCTTCCGGACAAGCCGTGCACGGGTCGAATAAACCGCAAACCTTCCGGACCGACCGTGGACATTCCGAGCAGACGACAAGATATCCGGACAGACTGCGCACCTCCCGGCTTGGAGTAACAGTTGTTCTTACCACTGGTAGCTCATCTTCGTGGTAGATCATTAACTTCTCGTTCTGAACGTGAATCCGTTTTCCAGTCCATTCATTTTCCTCCGGGCTGACTGCTCAGCTGCCTGACTGCTCAGCTGCCTGATTGCTCAGCTGCCTGACTGCTCAGCTGCCTGGCTGTTCAGCTGCCTGATTGACCATCCCCATTTTGGACCAGCTGTCCACCTTTTCAGCTTACCGTCAATCTTTCGGACTGATTGGAAATCTTTCGTAATGCTTACCCTTCTCTTCGATGGGTCGTGAATCTTCTGTGCTATCCGCTGACAAAGCTGACTGTTCGTCAGCCATTCCGTCAGGCCGTAAACCTTCCAAACAGACCGGCCGCTTGCCTGATGTCCATTCCAGATTGGGTGTCCGTCGACTACTCCGAGTGTCCGTCAATCATTTAGACTAGCCATAGACCTCCCAAGTTCTCCGTCCTCAATCCAGGCCGCAATTGTTCACCTTCCTATGTTATGGCCCATCTTTTCAACTAATTTTTTGCCCTCTCACTGGCAACACCGTCTCAGATTTGAAGCGATCGTCAGTTTCTCTTGCTATCAATCAAGCGTTCGGACGGTCGTTTGTATCAAAGCGCTCACCATTTTCGAGTTTTAATAATCTCTCGCAAAAACTAATTTAGAAGGGCAAGTCCCATCAAAAGGCATGTCTTTAAAAAACGGTTTATACATAAATGCGCGTACATTGTACTGACCGTCATTGGAGCAGTACAGCATGATGATCCCGAGGACTATTTCGCAGAGGCTGAGCATCCACAGCGGTCGTCGGTGTCTGAATAGCTCTTGGATTTTACCATTGCTTGGCGGAGAGGATGTAAAGATGAGGGCGCTGGCACCGAATCTGAAAGCTCCAACACAGGGTGGCGGCGTCATCATTTATTGCTATCCCCAAGGTATCTACTGGTATCGAAAAAAAGATTGAGGATTTTGCCACATTTATTTGTGCAATAAAATCGCAAAAAAGCACACCGAATAAATTGCATTCTATGTGGGTTTACAAATGCAGCGTATTCGTTGCAGACGTAAGCGTGGATAGAACGTGTCGACTATGCATGGGATTTATTGATTAGGACCCATTCTCTCCCCCCTCCATTAACTGCACGGTCTCACTTTCTTGTACGCTTGCTGGCAAATGTGTGTACCGTACACTTGCGTGGTATGGGTTCCCCGAAACTTAACGTACAATCGATCACGTACCGAGCGCCTAAAACTGGAATGAGACTTCGCGAACAAAAAGATGCGATATGACCCATGATAGGGATGTTAATGACAATTCTAGACATATCCCATGGGATCACATTCCGATTACATTCCGATCCCAATCACAAACATGATCTGCAACTTGGATTAACAACCTTTACTCATGAGCCGTAATTGTTTTTCGGTAAAACTGGAAGAAAATGGAATTTTAACCCTAGATGCAGTATGCTAGGGGCGTGGACGGGCTAAGCGCTGAACGCTCTTTGAAAATTCCAGCAGGGAGCAGAATATGATTCTAGAGCTCTTTATAAACCGTGATGTCGTTACGGCTCGTCTCTAGTCGGAGCTTGAATTAAACAGTATCCTAGTTCCGCGTTACGTCACTCGCGGCAATGAGCGCTGTCTGTCTGTCTGTCTGTCTGTCTGTTTGTCTGTCTGTCTGTCTGTCTGTCCATCTGTCTGTCTGCCTGTCTGTCGGTCTGAGCGTCTGTCTGTTTGGATCGGTTGGTCAGTCTTACTGATCGCGTCGCACATTGCAACATATCGTTTGTATAACAGTTTTAGTCTGCTGCATCTGCTCGTGCGAAAATGCCTCAATTTAGTTGTATCGGATCATATATCGGATATCCGTTTTTGTATCGGATCATGCATCGGATATCTGTTTTTGTATCAGACCATGCATCGGATACAAGTCAACTTTCGCAAGAGCTGTAGTAATAATGGTTATACCAATAGAATAAAAAAGCAGTGCTCCTACATTAGCAAAATTAACACTTGCTGCAACCTAAAGTCAAGACAAAAAAGGCATCGTTAAGCTACAAAACAACTGTCTGATCTTCAGACGTTGTTTGGGTACCACTTATGACCTGGTGGAAACAACGGGCTTCCATCCCAAACCATCTGACTCCGGGGCAGCAGGCTCGGTGAGGAATCCTTCGAGGATTCAGTCGTATCAAAACCTGACTTCACCGTGGCGGTGGTGGACGTAATGGTAGAGGTGTTGGGACTGCCCAATGGTTTGGGGATTGTTTTTCGCAAGATTGGTACCGGTGGCCATTGACAATCTCTTCCGATGTGATCACTAAAAAAGTTCAATTCTTTTACACCACTTAACTGATATTGTGCTTCAGGTTCTTACAAAATGATTCACACTTAACGAAAAACTCAGAACCATTTCACTTTATTTTAAAAATTTACGTCTTTACGGGCATTACAAATCCTATAAGTTTGAAATTCCCCTAAGGAAATCATCCCTTGGATATTAGAAGACGTTACCACGTTAACTTACACATATTTAGCCGGGACAACGTCGCCCGGCTTCAGCGCCTCGCGGTTCTTGTTGACCGGTGGTAGCTGCACCTTGGTGGTGCCCCAGTAACGGTCCTTCACCAGTGGTGGGACCTTGTCGAACCTGCATGACATCAAAGGACGTAGGGAGAGTTGGTAAGTGTTCCCTAGCAGTGGCGCGCCGAGGTTTCGGGGCAAACAAATACAGGCAAAAAACATTCCATCTGGGCAAACTTTCTTTTACAAAATTTGAATCTTAAAAAGAAGATCTGCGACGCTAACAGAATCTTCCACTAAAGGCAGAAGTTTGCCTGTTTGCCCCCCTCCCCCGGACGGCTCGCCTATATCTCGAGTAAGTTAGACATTTGTGTCTGCCTGTGTAGTACATAGTATGAAAAAAACGTACATTTGATCGGTGACTGTGAAGTGTACTTGCATGTGGCGCTCGATAAACCAGTTGATCTACGCATACAAAACAACCACACCCTTGTTACGAGTTCCACATAAACAAACCGAGGAACATGCGTTGAACACCTACATCGAAGTCGTCGTCATCCTCGCCCCAGGGGTTGAACATTTGCTCGGCCACTTTCAGCCATCCCACGTAGAATACAAACTAAAAGTGCATATTCATGTGTTCGAAGAGGTAGAAGCCTATGAGCTGTACGGTACAATATACAGGGGGCGGGGCCTAACCTGGAGGATGGTGAAAATGGGAAAATAGGTATCAACCCCGTGGCCTTTGTAGTTTTTTGTCACATCTAAGGATTGGCGTGCGAAGAGGCAGCCCACGAAATACGTGTAGGTAGCAATGGTAATTATCTGCAAGCGCGAGCTTATTAGAACGGTTAGAGGTGACGAGGAGGTCTAAGGAGTACCTGTGTATAGCTGACGGGAATGGTCACCCAGTTGAACATCCAGTTCCTCCCCAGAGAAGCGCGAAAGACTAGCAGCTCATCCAGTATCTGCTTGGAGCCCACCCCCACCGGATCGTGCATGAGACCCTCCTGACGGGCTTGGTCTAGGATGCGCATGAACCACACACACGGCACCCAAAACTTGCCATGCTCTTTGATCTACAAACGCTTTTGTTTAATAAAACATTTTGCTCCATTGGAGGGGTCACAGCAGCAACCTACCTCGATGATGTCATCGAATAGGACCTTTTCCTCTGTAACCGAAAACAATTGTAATTTATTCATGTTCTAATATTATTACCTTCAATTGTCTTCGAATGGCGTAGGGATGAAAAAAAAATTAAACTTCATCAATTAGTCAATTAAGACGTTAGTTGACTAAAAAAACTAAAGGTTTTAGTTTAAGTTTTTTTATTAGCTAAAGCTTTTAGCTTCTAGCTTCTAGTCTAGTTTTAGTCGAATTCAGTTGATTAATTTCCGTTTCGCTACTTAGATCCGCAGAAACGGAAACTTTTAGTTGAGTTTTTTAGTCGACTAAAAAACCTAAAACAAAAAAATCAGTAACTAAAACTTTTGCTTTAGTTTTAGTTTAATTTTTTAGTTTCGTTTGGTTTTGCCATTCCTAGAAGGGCGTTGCCGTTGTGCTCTGACCTTTAGAGAGAATGCCGGCATCGACCATGTGTTGAAGACTGGGAAACCGCTTGCGGGTCAAGACGCTGTACGGCCGGTTCACGAAAATGGTTGCTGCGCTGATGTAACGCGCTAGCTGTCGTCTGAAAATGTGTTGCACGCATTTCATTGAAAAATTTACAAAAATACGTTTTATTGAGCTGAAAAGGCTGGAGTCAATGGTTGAATTAATACCCACCTATACATGTATGACCTTTCGTCTTTGCCGTTAATCCAATGGGTGATCAAGTAGCACATTCTGTGAATAAACAGACTCACTGTACAAGATATTTAAGATTGCTGTGGTGGTTGGGATATCCGTTAACGACATTCAGAATAATCGATAGAGGAGAGAAATGGAGAAAAATTGCGTACACAAATACTGTTCAGATCTTAACTAAGCGTACCCTTGAAAAAAGGGTACCTAAGGGTACCCTTGAAGCAGACGCTCAATAGCTTTTTTGTTTTTAAGTTTAGACCTATGTCTATTTAAACCTCAGTTTTAGTTGGTTAACATTCATCCTGCTGTAAGTATCTTACAACATATTTCAAATGTAAACTGTCCAGATTATTGGCAGTAGTGATAGAGAAATTTTGTTTCAAAGATTTAGAAAAAAAGCATGCTTGGTTTGACAAAACCGCAATTGGAAACTGTTTTTTGCCTGATTCTTTAAGGATTACCCCAGATTCTGATCTTGCTCTTCGATTTATTGATTTCAGTCAACTAATTCTCCCGATGAGGTGATCCTAAGTAACACGCCCTGTCCTCAGAGAATTAATAAGCAAAAACTGACAAATTATTCACATTACTTTAACGTCATTTAGGGTTAGATCACAGTTTCTATTTGGTACAGTTTGATGGGCTCTACATGAACGAGAGGACTCTTGAACCACGTCTTACCTGTCCGGCCAGGGGTAAGCGATGAGTTGCTCCCACCATCGTGACAAGATGAAGGACACGTAGAAGCCCAGCACAAAGGTCAACGGAACCGAGTTCAAGTTTTCCTCCACGTAGATGCAAATTTTTTCGAACGCCCTGCAAAGGTAAATGCATGTTCTGGTCTGCTGTCAATCAAACCTACACGAGCATGCCGCGGAACTTGCAATCTTCTTGACCGCAAAACTCACGTTCTCTGGGTGGGGTTCAGAGCCATGCGGTAGACCGCAGCGATGATGGCATACAGCACGGCGAAGACGGAAAACTCCCGGTACATCAGTTTGTACACACTGCCGCGCCATCGCAGCAGCAGCTTTCCAAGCCGTCCAAAGGAGACGCTTTCGACTTTGGTCTGATATCGCACAGTCATTGTGGCAGGGGAGGGTTAAGTCTTCACCTGAGCGACCCTCAAGGTCTCGCAAAAAATACAATGTACCAGGGGAAAGAACGTGAGGAAAGTACGTCTAAGGTCTTATATATTTTTCCAACGGTTCGACCGGTGGTATTTCCCAGTTCGATCTCTCCCCCTCTCCATACATATTATGCTTATATTTGGTAGCATCTACAATCTCAAAGTCCCAGGGGAAATTGTTAATTTTATTATTTTACTGCAAGCAGTTGTTTACCGTCTCATTCCAATCAGAACGCACCGCTGTTTAGTAAAAGTTTGGTTTGGGGAAACTTTTTTGTTATTCATTTAGGGCAGTCACGTTGCCACAAATACAGATGCAGGCGGTTTAGTCAGTGCGCTTAGGTTAAAAGCCAAAGTAGTTTGTGCTCTCGCTTTATTAATTTATTGAATATCGTGTCGGCAAGGGTCAAAGATTTGAGGGCTCGGGGACGTGAGACAAGGTCACATGCCGATCAAGATGTAACAGCAATCGCGATGTGAAGAAATGATTTGCATGTAAGAACCCTATAAGCAGTACACTTATGTTAAAGGTTGTTGATGGTTTGTTTACACAGGTGAAACGATGTTCTTTTACGAGAGCGCGGCAGAGTCCTCCACACCAGCCGTCGAGTTTGCTCGACACAGCTTTATCACTACGGAGAGAAGCCACATGCTCAAATGATTTAACGAGCGTGGAGAGCGTGGGAGCGTCAACAAGAGATGGTCTTTACCGAATAACGGGCTCTCGTTGGTCCCTTTTGTTTACGGCACTTTATGTGCACCGTCAAAGTGCAGAACCGCGCTTTTACAAATATCCTCACTCGACGATCATAACAACAATGCAATGCCTGGTTCGGCCCATGTTTTTTTACCCTAAGTTAGGATGTGATTTTCGAGGGGAAGGGAGAACGCAAAAAGTTTCCATTTTATTATTTAAATTCATCCAATATTAGTGAGAGTGCGGTCGTCAACGTTTACCATCAATCAACAAAATATATCAAAAAACGTTTTGATGAATAAGTTTGAGTAAGCGATCAACCGGAGATGTCAATGAAAAATCGATCAGTGAATTTCGGAAATTCGCTGATCGCATTGGGCTGAGCTGTAAAGCAGCCAGGCTGTTAACAATCGAAATATACGAATAGACTAATCACAGGTTTTGGTTTTGGCACGCACGGCTCAACATTTCGCTTGCTCGCTGTAACTTTTTTGATACTCTTTCTTGATAGCGTTTTTTACACATTTTACTGACGGCCGCACGGTCTCTATTCGTGATGATATGTATATCAGACTTGTGTTATCGGCCAGGCTCTGAAATTTATTTAGCAGAATTTCAAATCCTGAAAACACTGGAAGATTTGATTTTCATTATAAAAACTTGAAAAAAGGGTCAATTTCAAGGTGTTTGACACTATTCCTCTCCAAGTTCAATTTGGACTACCTTGGCATCAGTGAAACATTTGTTTATTTTAGGGTCGGAGCTAAATAGCTTATTTCTGGAATTTTAGCCTGAATTTTTCGGTCTGGATTGAAATTGACCGACAGCTCCGCCACCGACATCCAAAAATAATGCTGATTTCAATCAGAAATAGAACTTGGAGAGGAACAGTAAGGGATCGTTGAACAATTACGTAAGCGCTCGACATTAGGCGGCCTTACCCCCACCTCCCCTTTCTCAGAGCTCGTCATTATT
>LRSR01007887.1:0-18798 GCA_001579985.1 Hypsibius dujardini
CCATCCATTTTAACGCTGCTCCGCCGGCATCCATCCCTTCATGTCTGTCCTGGTATTCCCTTAATGTTGTGCTTTTTTTTAATGAAACGTTTGGTTCAATTTATCTTGCCTCAAGCTGGCCGTAACGATATACCGCCATGTTTTTGCACAGACAACACAGACACCTGTGACTGACTTACTCACGCCTTGAAGTAAGGCAGAATATTTTCCTAATCGATAAATTTCAAGTCTGAATTCAGTTAAACTCCGCATAAAAATGCCACGTGCACAATTAGTGTGCGACGACTCTGCAGTCTTTTATTATTCTAATTACTTCTAACAACAAAAAATTAAAAATGCCCAAACCATAATTTTGCGTACGTCAAATACGTATATATGTCCATATATAAATACATTTACATGCAGAAATACGCGTTTAGTGTATTTGTGTTTCCCATTCAGCGAGTCCATGTATGCGAACGATGGGACAGATATCAAACTGAGGATATAATCCATACAATTCAATAATGACAGGGCCAATCAATAAAACGATATCACCCTTTCCTCCACCAGTAACATACGAGAGCGCAGGACCCACACATACACCGCGGCAGAAGGTTCTCCATGCGCCATATGTCACACACGCACCAGCCGCGATTGTTTTTCTAACGTCTACCGCGAAGGTGTTTTTAGCTCACACAAAACCACACACTGAATCTTATTGACACACACAACACACGTTCCGATCGACCGCCATCCACTTAACCATACCGACAGCACTATCAGCCAGACACTTGGACAGCGGTGATAGGCATGATGCAGGCATGCAGAGATAGAAAGGCAAACAGACAGACAGACAGACAGAAAGGCAAACAGACAGACAGACAGACAGACACAGACAGACAGACAGACAGACAGACAGTCAGTCGGTCAAAATGCGCGACGTACCGATCGACCGCCATCCACCCGACTGTGTACACTACCACCGCCCACAATGTCACCTCCAGGTACGCCGTCAGCTTACACAGCGCCCGGCCATATGGCCAGCTACCGGTCAGTGCGGGATAAATGGAAATTGGTGTCAACAGCACACCAGTCAGAAGGTCCGCACCGGCCAGCGACAGCATGAAATACCCGATCATCGAATGCGCGTGGACGGACGAGGAGAGCGTGCCGATGATCAGCACGTTAAAGAGGATGATGATACAGGTGATGATGCTGACGGTGACCGCTTTGGCCAGCGAGCCTTCGGCCCAGTCGTCGACGAAGACCTCCGAGAGGAAGTGGGTGGTGCGGTTGCTGGTGAGGCTGTGATTGAACGGCGGATACTGCAGTGGATCAAAGTTGTGATGGTGATAATCCTCCATTATATGCTACAAATGGTCAGATAGACGGACGGACGAACGGTGTGTTATGATAATTTGCGTCTGGCACAGTAAATCAAAACGGCAGTCCAGCGACGACGAGGCATTTTAATTTCGGTCCCGCGAAATTGCCGGGTTGGAATTTTAATACGGTGGAATGCGGTGGAGGGTCCGTGGCGGGCATGATGATTAGCTATAGCTCCGGTTAAAATACATACACGGTAGCTGGTGGAATTTTTTGTTTTGGGAAAAAAAGAAGGAAATGATAGGGGATGAGGAAAAAAGAACGGGTGTGAACTGTGAAATGAGGGAAAAAGAATATTTCCGTGTGTGATGTGTCGTGTGGTGTGGTGTGTGTGTGTTTGCAGGGTGGAGTCGCTGCGAGCCGCATAGAGTAGTATGTGGATGCTATATACCGGATCCTGTTGGGATAGGGTGCGTGAGTAGTGGTATAAACATATATGAGCGACAGGTCTCTCCCGTCGGTCGTCGGAGGACTCGCCTGCTTGACTTGACTCATTGGTTGCGTCGCCGGGACGGGGTGGTGTGTTGATGGATGGATGGGCCGCCTAGACGACTGTGTGTGTTTGTGTGTCGGCATGTTATAAAACATGCACTGCACTGGCCCACTGCACTGGCGCACTCCACTGGTGCACTGCACTGGCGCACTGCACTGGCGCACTGCACTGGTGCACTGCACTGGCGCACTGCACTGGGGCACTGAATTGGCGTACTGCACTGGCGCACTGCACTGGCGCACTGAAATGGTGCACTAGAATGGTGCACTGCACTGGCGTACTGCACTGGCGCACTGCACTGGCGCACTGTAATGGTGCACTAGAATGGTGCACTGTAATGGTGCACTAGAATGGTGCACTAGAATGGTGCACTGGAATGATGCACTGCATTGGCGCACTAGAATGGTGGACTGGAATGATGCACTGGAATGATGCACTGGAATGGTGCACTGGAATGGTGCACTGGAATGGTGCACTGGAATGATGCACTGCACTGGATCATAATCGTCCTTTCCGGTTGATCTGTAAGGAGAGAGAAGAAAGAAGAGAGAAAACTGAAAATCTTGAGAGAACCAGCATATTTCCCTCCGAAACTGAACTACGGACTCTTCTCCTTTGTATTAAACCATTTTGAATTGTGCCTAACCGTTGTCCAAAATCTTGCGTGGGAATGGGTGAGCACTCTCAGTTCCATTATTTCGTCGGAGTTGTTCCAATTCAAACGTTGTGCGCCAGTGCAGTACGCCAGCGCGATGCGCCAGTGCAGTGCGCCAGTGCAGTGCGCCAGTGCAGTGCGCCAGTGCAGTGCGCCAGTGCAGTGCGCCAGTGCAGTGTGCCAGTGCAGTGCGCCAGTGCAGTGCGCCAGTGCCGTGCGCCAGTGCAGTGCGCCAGTACAGTGCGCCAGTGCAGTGCGCAAGTGCAGTGCATGCTTTATAACGTGCCGTGTGTGTCTGTGTGTGCGGTGTGTGGCTCTCCGGGTTGGGGGACTCGGATGGATGTGTGCCGATGGGACTGTTTGCTTATTCATATCCCGCCTGTTCCTGTGTGCTTTGATGCACACTGTATGCATGTAGAAAATGAGGGTACGGTCACGGAGAGTCCCCTGATTCTCCAGCTGGGAGAATCAGGTACTGTCAGCACGCGTCTCATCCTTGTCCGGCTTTGAGGCGGGAAAGTAAAATGAAGACACAAAAATAGCTAAAGCAAAACCGTGAGAAGATGGTTTATTGTTTGAAACAAAACGCACTAAAAGTTTGCTTCACTAAAAATTTATGGAAAAAGTGGAAATGGAAAAAAATTGTGGTAAACATAAAAAGGGAAATTTTTACTAAAGATTTTTGGTTAGTTTTTTCGGGTTTCGAAGCAAATGCAATATAAATTGGAAGCGTAGACGAAATGGTTTGCAGTAATTTCTGAACGAAAAAAAAACATTGTATTTGATTGCTTGATTGCATGATTGATTGATTGTGTAATGCAGAAGACACGTTTTTAAGCCCGCGCCTTAAAAAATTGGAATCTTTCTGAATCAACAGCGAGACTGACTTTCTAACGTTTCCCCTTTTTTGGTCTATAAAGCGTAGTGTCTGTAAGTGTATAATTTTCAGAGTCCATTATGTTGAGAGGTGTGTCCCTTCATTCCTCGGTGGCGTGCCGACGGGGCAGGAGGGTTCCCACCCTTTCTCCCGCTCTTTCCGCGTTATGTAGTGCATCGATTTTTAATTCGCTAAAAACGAAGGGCCAAGCGAGCCCGGCAAGATCCACGAGAGATAAGCTCCTCCACAAACTCCCCCACCTCTTCTCAACGGGAACTCCGGATCAAGGAGATGTTGATGGTATATTACATCTTCTGTGTGTGTGTGTGTGCGAAAAGGGGAGCGAGCGAACGAGAGGTCTTGTCATCTTGAGATGCCGCTGCAACACACACAGACACACGCAGACACACACACAGCGGAGCAGCAGCAGCGACATGACAGATGATGGCAAATTAAAATTTAACTCAACGACGCGGCGGCAATGTAGCTTAAAAGGAGTGTGTTTCCGGTAGACAACTATCTGCTGCGTTTCACTTGATGATTTCTTTCTTCTTTCTCTCCCCTGTCGTTTTGTGTTCTCGTCCTGTCGCTCTCGCGTCGCGCGCCGTGCAAGTCTCCCGATGACCGGCTGTCAGACATTCTAAGCGGAAGCATTGTCAAGCGCGCTAATGCCACTTATTTGCGGTCGGATAGCTCTTTTCTGTGTGCGGAAGGGTGTTTGGCAAGATGAAGTTCCTTTTCGAAGAGTATTATTCAGTCCAAGAGTGTTGACAGACAGGCAGGGATCGGAGGCAGGCAGGCAGACAGATAGATAAATGAGCAAGTAGGCAGACAGTCAGATAGACAGACAAACAGACAGACAGGCAGGTAGACAGACAGGCAGGCAGGCAAACAAACAAACAGGCAGACAGACAGACAGACAGACAGACAGACAGACAGACAGACAGACAGATAGACAGGCAGGCAGGCAGGCAGACATACAGATAGACAGACAAAAGACAGACAGGCAGGCAGGCAGACAGGCAGACAGACAGGTAGACAGACATGCTGTGATTGTAAATGCTTCAACCTTATGTGTACAGTGCTGTGGAAACGGGCTTATAGAAATAGAACGTAGTCGCATAAAAATGATAGAGTGAACCCGCCACCCATTTTGACAAGCAGGAAATTACGTTTCGGAATGAGTACACAGACAAGAGATGATGGAGTTGCTTCCCTATATGTACAATCGCTTCGCCATGGCTTTATTTTTTAATCCCCTGCCAAAACGCGGCCCTTGCACCAGCAACTAGCAAGCAGGGAACAGCTGCAATGTGGGAATATGCTCCGGGGCCAATCAATAAAACTGCAAGAGCGAGTCCCAGGGAGTTGTTCATTGGCCTTGTTATCAGTGGGTTCCCGGGCTGATGACTGTGTACCAGTACCAGTATATGAAGGACCCCACAGTCCCAAAGACACACGAGTGGGAGACCCAATCAACTCGCCTTTCCCCGTAACGGCTCGTTGCATGCCAAATGTGTTTTCTTGGGGTCCCAGGAAGAAGGAGCTGCGCATATCCGAGTTGAATTTCAATCTCAGACATTGCGAATGAGACGTAGACAAACACACGCACAGGCAGAAGGAAGCGGAAGTATCGAGAGACGGCCAGCTTCTCATTACCGCGTGGGGGTGGACTAGCATTAGAATGAGTCTGTGGGAGAGGAGAGGAACATGCAGTCAGCCTAAAGACAGGGGAAGCACTCAAGCTGCAAAGCAATTTGCATAATTACAAGACAAAATGAGGCTTTTCTCTCATGGTGCAGTGGGAGGAGGAGGAGGAAGCCCTTCTGAGTGTCTTCCTGTGTCGCATTACGTGTTGCTTGAGCAAGGATGTGAACATAAAAGCAGTGATTTGTTCTGGTCTGGATTTTCGTCATATATTTTTATGAAATGATCACTCACACCCGGATGCGGACGGACAGACAGACAGACAGACAGACAGACAGACAGACGGACGGACTTACGGATAGGCAGACAGAAGGAAAGACGGACGGACGGAAGGCGTCTTTTTTCTCTATATGCAGATGCATGCAGTGTGCACATCCCGACCAGCAGCATAGTCAATATAACTAACCCTGGACCTCAGTCACACAGACGTCTAGGCAAATATTTTCTCGCACCGGAAATTGGGGAGACCCGTCGACGTTTTCGGTTGCCGTCATCCGTAATGTCACACACATTATTGTGGGCGTACATTATTGTACGATTGGCTGCATGGCTATAATGTGTTATTACTAATTATTGCATGGTAAAAAATGACCTAACAATTAAATAAAGAATCAATATCCACGTTCAGAAATTTTTTGAGTTGATTTTCGGCATTAAATTCGAATGCGGACAGCGTTTTATTATGGTGTAGCTTTAATTTCGGCCAGTAACGTGGTGTGGTTCCTGGTTGGATGGGATACACAATGAAATTACGTACGGCTTCCTTAATGCTCGTCTATCGTGAGGAATGTGTCACGTGTTATTCTACACACGTGGCAAAAATCTTGCGCTATCCGAGTCAAGCCATTGCACTCGTTGCATGGCTCTTATACACATGCCCTCGAGCTAAAATGCTTAATTCGGTGAGCGCAAAGTTTTTTATCACGTGTGTAGAATAACACGTGACACATTCCTCACGATAGACAAGCAGACAGCGGACAGACAAATGAGACGTAAAAGAATTTTTCAAAATTGTTGGGAAAATAATGGTAGAAATTGAGCGAATCTGAAGAACCAAGCACTCGGCTTAATAAAACGAAATTTTGTATTTAAAAAAAAAATTATTATAAAAAAAAGTATTAATATAAAAAAGGGTTGTATATTATTATTATTATTATTATGCAAAATAGTAATTTTAAAAAAGGATTTTAGAGTAGGATGTAGAGCTGCCACTGCCTGCCACTGCCCATTCCCTTCGCTCCTGTCTGAGTCCCGATCAACTTGTCTCGATCGCGCGGCAACGGCAATTAAGAAGATCCGCTTGCCCGGTTCAAAAGCAGTTCCTGTTTCCGAAGAAGAAGAGAAAGGTCAAGGTAACATTTCCATTAACTTTTTTCATAGTCTCGAGAGACGGGTCTATTGTTCAGGACTCCGCCCACACAGACTGTGCAGCGCGGTCTAACACCGTGACGACAGAGAAAGACGTTGACCACTCCCTTCTCACAGAGAAATTCGCACGGATATAAAAGAAATGAACGTGGCAGCACGTCCATCATTCCTAACTTTTTTCGTCCTTTTCGTCCTTTTCGTCCTTTCTTTTCACTCCAGTTTTTTCTTGACTTCTTTTTCTCCGCCGTTTATCGTCCCTAATCCTTATCTACCATCATGCAGATCCTCATCGCGTTGTTTTCCCTTGGGCTCTGCGCGGCCGTAATGTGTAAGTACAACCGGTAAATTCCTAAGAACTCATTTCTACCCAAGAACACAAACTTTGATTGAATTGAATTGAATTGAATTGAATTGAATTGAATTTGTTATTTTCCTTTCTACCCAAGAACACAAACTTTGATTGAATTGAATTGAATTGAATTGAATTGAGTTTTTTATTTTCATTTCTACCCAAGAACACAAACTTTGATTGAATTGAATTGAATTGAATTGAATTGAATTTTTTATTTTCATTTTTACCCAAGAAAACAAATTTTGATTGAATTGAATTGAATTGAATTGAATTTTCGATTGTCATTTTTTACCCGAGAACTTGTTTTTGTCTAATAACACGCAAGAACGCAAATTTCGGTTGAATTGAATTTCATTTAATGATTGCCAATTTTGAAACGAATTAATTCTGCCGTTTCGTGCGTGAGTTTGTGCTGATTTTAAATTTCTATTTCTGCTTCGGTTTGACAGGCGAATTCGATCAGCTGAAGAACGACACCATGCAGGTGGAGGACACCCTCGTCAACCGCACCAAACGCCAGATCGGGTACGGCGCTCAGGGATCCGGACTGCGGTCACAGCTGTCCGGCATCTCCAGCGGCTACGGCTACGGCTACAACAACGGTAAGGTTCCATTGATCCCCAAAAAGCTTCCCAAATTCCCCTAAAACAAACTACATTGTAATTTAATAATAATTTAATTAACTCAATTTAATAACCATTTTAATTTATTAATTAAGAGTAATAGTAATTGTAATTGTCTCTCTGTTTAGCTGTCGGTCTGTCTGGATTGGGAGCCAACCAGGGCGCCGGCACGTACATCGCCCCGGCCGCTCCGCTCGGTCTGGCCGGTTATGGCGGTTACGGCGGTGGCCTCTACGGTGGCGGTCTGTATGGCGCCAACGGTCTCGGTTACGGTAACGGCCTCGGCTACGGTAACGGCCTTGGTTACGGACTGGCCAACGGAGGTCTCGCAACCGGAGGATCCGGATGGGGAGCTGGAACTGCAGCTGCTGCACCGGTCGCCGCGGCGGCCATCGTCCCCACCGCTGGAGTGGTGCCTGCCAGCGCTTACGGTCGCTCTGATGATGCACCCGCTTCTCAACAGACCACCACGCCCCTTCAGTCCAACCAAGGATTCGTCAGTCAAGCGACGGCAACTCCCACTGCCAGCCAGTAAATTTTCGCCTTTTTTCTACGGACCATTTTTGAATTGTGTTTGAGAACTCGTTTTCGGGGGTGCGTTTGGTTTTGAACAGTTGGATCAGCAGGGCTGGATTCTTTCCTGTAGACTGTTCTATGAAAACTTTTGACGTCCTGTTTGTGTGTCATAAAATGCTGCGCATTTAAAGAGAAATCGGAGAAGTTCGTTGACGGTCGTAATTATCAAACGGTTTAATACGTTATTTAATTATCAAATAATTAAATAATTTTTTTTCAATAAATAGGTTGTATTTTATAATTTAATAAACAATTTTAATTTAATAATAAAAAGTTAAATCAGTGTAATTTATAAACAATTTATTCCGGTTATTGCAGTACGCTGCAGGGATAAATAATATTATAATATAAAAATAATATCTGAAGGCTCGTTCAGTTCGATTCAATCGCGCGCGTCTTCGACCGTGTTAGCCGTGAATTCGTCCCGGCATTAAAAGTGCACGTAATTCGGGACGTGTGGGTTCTTGGAAACGGCAACGAGAATTGGACTTGCTACAGACCACACCCTCCGAAATCGGCTCGTGAAAAGTAGTCGTTCTTTTGGTTTGTGCGCGTTTTGTGCACGCAACAGTTAGTGCGATCAAAAAAAGCCGTTCGGATTACCGACAGCGTGTGTCTGTCTTCCTGTTTATGGTCGTCAATCTCCCCAAGAATGATAGCGAAATTTCTCATGCTGCTCCTGCTCTTCATCTGTGGATCCCCTCTCAATTCGGTGGCAGAAGGTTAGTGCAGTATTTGGTATAGCATGCCTTTTCACGCTTAAGAACAACGAATTAACTCCTACAATTCCCCATTTTTCTTGCACTCGCTACAGGGATTGGAACTCAAACGGGTGGGCGAATTCCAACAATAAAAAAAGTGGTCACGCGTCACACGATCTCTATGGAGTTTTTACATAGTCGCGAGCCTCGCCGGAAACGACAAATCGACTCGGGAAATCGCTTAAGCAGGGCGATCGGACGCATTGGTGGCTCAGGTTAGATAGCACCTTTCTCGCTGTATTCTTCCTGTCTGTCTGTTTGTCTGTATGTCTGTATGTCTGTCTGTCTGTCGGTCTGTCTGTCGGTCTGCCTGTCTGTCTGTCTGTCTGTCTGTCTGTCTGTCTGCCTGTCTAACTGTTCATCTCTCTGTTCCCATATCTATATGCTTGTCTGCCTCTGTCTGTGATTGTTCTAGGCGTGTTTCCTGTTAAGGATCCCGGCTTAAATCTTCATGTCTTGTTTTACTACAGCAACGGGCTATGTATACGGCTACAACAGCGCCGTGCAAGGCACGCGCAACGTTGACGTCCTGGCGAACTTTCTCAACCCTCTCGGCGCAACAGGTCTCGGCTACGGCACTAGTATCGCCTACCCGGTCAACGGACAGTCCGTCGCGTCGGTGTATCCCGTAATCGGTAGCGGCCAATTCGGCGTGGCTGCCGTACAACCTGCGCCGGTCAACAGTCCGCCAATCCTCCAAAGTGGACAATATCTGGGTTTCCGGAGTGCTCGCAATGCCAACTCTATATCAGACGGATATAGAAACATGCCGGAAATTGGTCCGGGAACTGGTCCGGGAGCTGGTCCGGGAACTGGTCCGGGAACTGGTCCGGGAACTGGTCCGGGAGCTGGTCCGGAAACTGGTCCGGAAACTGGTCCGGAAACTGGTCCGGGAACTGGTCCGGAAACTGGTCCAGAAACTGGTCCAGAAACTGGTCCGGAAACTGGTCCGAATCTCACTTTAACACCGGACAGGACTTCGCCCATAACGATGTCCACGCTTCCGGAACAGTCGTTGTCCATGTAATTACTGTGACGACTTGTTAGTGAAGTAGCAGCACTCCGTGTTCCATTTCGTTCCTCATTCAACTAAAGAACGGAATTTCCAGCGTACTAAAATATGTCGGTACACTTTCGATTTTCTGTATTTTTTGGTCCCCCCATTTCATGCACTCTTTCATCTAGTCCCCAATAAATAAATCCTCATCCATAACGGTTGTGTATATAATGAACTGTTTGAACGGACCGTTTGAGCGACAATCGTTAAATAAGCTGTCACACTTGTATGCACAGTTGATGATTAGTCGTTGGCGATTTTTTCGACAGAAACAGGAAAACTGTTGCTGCTGAAAGGAAATGCAAAAAATTATGAAGATCTACATGCAATCAATAAATCAATATATAAATATTTTTAATATGTTGTTATATTTTCAACATATTTTTATTATGATGTTATATTTTCAACATATTTTTAATATGATGTTATATTTTTAATATATTTTTAATATAATGTTATATTTTTAATATATTTTTAATTTAATGTTATATTTTTAATATAATATTAATTATATATAATTATAATATTTACTATATGTGGGTAATTAAATTTTGGCAATTATATTTTTGTTCGCAAAAAGGATAATCGCAAACGAGTGGTTTAGAGAAATATGCTGCAGCATCAGGTGGCATGATTCCGGGAAAAGTCCGTCCTTGGCCCGTGTAAACAAACAGGCCAACAAGTCATGGGTGTGGTCCGTGGAAAGGTCCTTGAATAGATCGCCGCGTCTCCTTGCGGGAAATAATTCGAAATTCTTCGCTCAAGCCTCGATTATACCGGGCAGGGATAAAGTGATCAGCAGGCAAGCAGCTTTAGACATAACCCCACTCGGAATGTATAAGAAGCAACGCTGATTGCTCCCGCGCAGACTTTTCATCTTCATTCATTTGCTTTTCTCCAAAAGTCGCTGAGCCAAAAAAAGTCGCATTTAGTGCAGCAGATGTGTTCCATCCCTCATATCATGGACATCACCACCACCGCCTGCGTTTTGGCCTCTATTTTGCTCATATCCCGTGCAACATGTAAGTTTTTATGGTCTGTTTAATAAGAATTTAATTAATTAATTTGAATTTATTTATCCAATATATTTATTGGAATTTAATCAATTAATTTGAAATTTATTTATTCAATATATTTATTAGAATTTAATTAATTAATTTGTATTAAATTTATTTATTCAATATATTTATTAGAATTTAATTAATTAATTTGAAATTTATTTATTCAGTATATTTATATTTATTCCCTTTTTTTGTCGTTCCTTTTTTGCCATCGATCTCTAGGTCAACAGTACGGCAACATACTGCAGCAACCTGCCGGTATGCCCTACGTCGGTAGTCCCCTCTCAATGACTGGTCAGCAGTACCCTCAGCAGCAGGTCCTTCCGTCCGCCGGTTTCGGGTACCCCGCCACCAACACCTTCCAACAGTATCCCCAACAACAGCAGCAACAGCAGTTTCAGCAACAACAAGCACCAACTGCCTTCTCAGGTCCCATCACCCAGCAGCAGCAGCAAACGACCTTCCCCGGTGCTAATTACAACCAGCAGCAGCAACCGCAGATGATGAACTCCGGGTACCCTCAACAGGCCACACCCAATCCTTACTACACCATGCTGCCCACGAACCAGCAACAACAGGCTCTGCCTCAACAGTCAATGTTCCCGGTGGCAAGCAATCAGCAGGGTGCCTTCGGAGCAGCGACGCCATATGGGCAAGGTAAATTCCATTTTAAAAGTTTAAAATTTCGGCATAAACGTTTAAAATGTCGGTATTAAATTTTAAATGGTTTAAATTTACATCTTTTTTTCTTCGTTCAAACAAATAAAGTTTCCGGGTGATTGTGGATTTGATTTAAATGCAAGCACACGTTCTGTTCCAGCACTGACGCAAGGGTACGTGCCGGCGACCCCGCAGCAATTCTCCCAACCGATGATGCAGCCGCAGCAATCGGCTTTGCCTTCCAACGTTCCTCCCACCACGCAGCAGCAGCAGCAGGACTTTCAGTATAACGGACCAGCAGCCGGCAACTTGATGGGCAATGGCAACGGTATGATGATGGGTCGGAGTCTGGCGTCGCCGCCTCTTCTGCAGCAGACGAACGTCGGAATGCCGCTCCAGCAGACGGGCAACTTCAACGGTGGGTTCGTCAACGGTCAAGGTAACGGTGGGTTCGTCAACGGCGGACAGGGTAACGGTGGGTTCGTCAACGGCGGACAGGGTAACGGTGGGTTCGTCAACGGTGGACAGCAACCGTTCTGGCCGTCGCAGCAGCAGCCACAGTTGGCGATGTTCCCGTTAAATCAGCAGTCGCAGGGTGGAGGGTTCTCGACCGGCGGTCAACAAGCTCCGTCGATCGCGGCGGCAGTGTCGTCAACGGAGGCGCCGGTCCAGCGGGAAGCCGGCAAGACCCCGAAGTAAATGTTTTGTTAGGAGATTTAAAACTGGGGATTTTTTTTGGATTTTAAGCTGATTGTTTGTTGGAATGAGATGTGTGTGTACGGGGCGTTCGTCAAAGGGCGTGGTGTTTCAATGCAGCTCGCTGTTGTTGTTTTGTGCGAACAGCCTGAGAAGCGCTGGTCGCTGTCCCTCTCGAGAAGCCGGGTTATATACCGGGTTACGGAATGCTTTTGAGACACATTCTGCCACACGCCCGCAGAGTGTGCACATTAAAGGCAAAATGGATAACTCCAGTTTGTTTCTACATTTATGGGCTACAAAAATGTGTGCCCTTAGGTTGGTCCTAAAACTCGTCGCGGCCTCGCTTTGCAATATTTTATGGACTGCAGTCGAAATTTTCCGTGGCTCGGCGCAGTGCGGAATATTATTATTTATTGTATTTTATTATTTCCGATTATTTTGTATTAAATGTCTCTTTTCGCATGATTTAGTTTTAACCTAATTAAATTATAATTAAATTAATTATAATTAATTAAATTATAATTAATTGTAATTAATTTAATTATAATTAATTGTAATTTATTTAATTATAACTAATTGTGATTTATTTAATTATAATTAATTGTAATTTACTTAATTATAATTTATTTAATTATAATTAATAGGACAGCCCCAGGGTAGGAGCACCGTAGGCCCCAGTAGGAGCAGATTGCTTTTAATGACAAATTCTTGCGGAATTTCTGTCAGGTTATTGGTCACTATTTCTCGTGAACCCGTCACAAAAGGGGGCGGGGCAGAGGTAATACTTTAATTTTTACCCTGCCCCCGCCCCCTTTTGCTGATTTCCGGGGTTAGATTAAATTCTGTCGCTTACTGTATTTAGCAAATTTTTAAAACTGTCCCGGAAATTCACACATTTCGTTCATTTTGTTCGTACTATAAGAAATAAATCGGCAAATTGAATTTTCATTCAAATCAAACGTAGTTAAACAGTCCTTTTTTACATTATCAATATTGCAAAGGGTTTTTGGTTAAAGGCATTTTCACCTGATGCCTGTGTAATGTAACGGTAATTATGCTGTATAAAATTGGTATCCGCGGCCAATGAACTCTCCATCTGTGAAGCGACGTAAGAAGAAAGGCAAGAAAGCAGCAACACTGAACGCGCAGGAAATTGTGTGTCTATGCATTTTAGCGGTGTTATTTTTTATATACTTCCCAGCCCGAGTACACATGTTTATGCTTAAACAACGACTCGATCGACGCGTGAGACCAGTATCGCACACGTGGACCCCACCGGCGTCGCGTATGAGCTCTCCGTGTGTGTATTTCGCAGTTTGACGGAGAGCGTCTGATTGTGCCTGTGTCTCGGCATTGAGAGAGTTTTAGCAAGCAAAAGCGCCAGCAATTACTTTCCGTCCATTAAGGACGAAAATGATAATAGGGTCAAATGGTTCTTGCAAATGCATCATCAGCAGTGCATCGGTATGGTACACACACGCACCCGGTACGTCGGGGGGGATTCGCTACGCGCGCCGGCCAAATGTGCGTCGTCGATCGGTCAACCGACACGATGGCTGTGACGTAAAGTCACAATTTCCCAGTTTATTTGCAGCAGCACTTGCTGCAAAGGCCAGCCAAGTTGATGCCTCGACGGAATTGCCTCAATCCGCGACGACGACCCGGCCATGAATGTCTGTAATTTCGGGTCTGCTTGCCTACTTTCGCTGGTTTACTATTGCCTCGGATACCTCTGTCAGACATCATGGTGCCAAGACATGAAAGGTATGCCTGTTTGTTTATGCAACTCTTTGCAGTCGTCTTTCTGGTTTGCAGACATACCGTCTGGGCGCTTTGCCGTGTCTGTATGTCTGGCTATGTCAACGCACTGGAACTGAAGAACTCATACCCTTATCACCCTTGCTGACTGGTTGGCCGTCTGTCTGTCTGTCTGTCTGTCTGTCTGTCTGTCTGTCTGTTTCTGTCTGGTCTATCTGTCTATCTGTTTTTTTGTATAAGATCCTTTGCCTATTTGTCTGATAGAGTTCCGGGCGCTGATGTCTGCCTGCATGGCGCACTCGCCCCGGTTGTCTTGCATTTCTTCACGGAATGCATGTTGTCTGTCTTCACTACTCAGAACGATCTTGTCTGCCTCCTCACTCTCATGTGACTTACTTGTACGAGCCGTCGTGTCTGTATGCCTATTACCTGTCTTGTCTGAAGTGTCTGAATGGGTCTATCTTGTCGACAGTGCTAATTGCTTGTTTTGCCTGAATCGGTCTGTCTGCGGTATTGCTGCTGTCTGTATTGTTCTAATTTGTCTGTTTATTCTGTCTTGTCTGCATTGGTTTGTGCGGTCAGTCTGTAGCTCTCTACTCTCTTTTTCGCTATGCCTGTCTGTTGACTCTGTCTGTGTTGCTGTTATTGAAAATGTCTGTGCCTTTCTCGTGAAGTGCACTGTCTATCCGCCCTTGTTTATTCTGGCAAACCTGAGTTTCATGTGTCTGCAGACATGTCTGTACATTCATGATGTCTGAATTCCGCGCATGTGTTTCAGTTTCCAGATGCGCCGGCGAAGGCATGGACGTCACACTGTCCGGCCCGTTCCAGGGCGTGTTAACCGTCAAGAGCACCACCTGCCAGATCCAAGTCCGTCTCCAAGACACCACCCCGATGATCTTTTTCATACCGTATGGTGAGAAGTGTGCCATCAAAGTGGACCGTCTGGTATGTAGGTGTCTGTCTGTCTGTCTGTCTGCCTTAAAGACGCGCTCTGCTAATGCGCTTTTCTATATTCATAGTCTATATAGTTTTTTTTAAAAAGCTCATTTTTTCCTTTCGCTCACACGCTCTCTGGCTTTGTCCGGTATAATCACCTGAGAGCTCTCCACAGGGTCGTGCCATCTTCACGCTGGTGATCGCGGAGCAGAAAGCCGCCAGCATGAGCAGTAAAGTCTACTACGACATCCGGGAGGTGACGCTCCTCTGCACGTACCTCATCAATCAGGACATGAACGTCACCTCCAACAACCGCCTCCGCATCCCCGGCTTCCCCGGCGGCCGGCCCGAGCTGAACGAGGTGCCCAACGAGAGGAGCTACATCCCGGACACGTATGAGTCCCCGGTGTTGTCCATCGAAAATAAATAGACGCAAGGGAATATGAACGTTATTTCACTAAACTGCACTGCACATCCGAGAAAGGTTTATGGTGATACTCAAAAACGGGGGGCACCTTTTCAGCGACGATCAACATTGTTTGCATTTGTTTTCAACATTTACAATTGTAGCTTCCTGACATGTCTGCCTGCAAATGCAGATTAACGTTTTGTTCAAATGTGCGACTTTTAGTTTCAGAAATAAAACACGTGTTAGGTGATGTGCTTCATTTTTTGTTTGCGACTGAGACCTCTCAGTCTCATATATATATATATAGTCTCAGTCTCATATATATATACATACATTTAGTCTCAGTCTCATATATATATAGTCTGTCTCATATATATTAGGTACCTGAATGAATACGAGCACTGGTACAGCAGTTCTATTGTAACTTAGGACGATTTTTAATGGTAGAACGTAAAATAACTCCACTCTTGTACCGCTAGGACGGAAATTTTTCGATACGCTAACTTCCGATAAGCCCAATAATAGTGTCCGTTAATTAATTTATTTTCATTTTGTTTTCGCTGCAGCAAAACAAAATCAGAAATAAAATTTTAACGGCAGCTGTTGTTTAACAAAATTTCATTGTTATTCTAGCCAAAAATTTAGTCTTTTGCTTTTATTAACAATTACTTTTCATTTTATTGAAAGTCCAAAACCTTTAGTGAGAGACGTTTCATTGTATTTCATATCAGTTCTACAGTGGTCATGATTTTATTTACAATTATATTTAAATTATACTGAAACGAATGTAAAGTAAACTGTAATACAGATAATCTGTAGTCCATTAAATAATTTAAAATTTAAATAAATAATAATAAATAAATAATTTAAATATATAAATAAATAATAATAATAACAATAATAATAACAATAATAATAATAATAATAATAATAATAAATAATAGTAAATAGTAATAAATAATTTTAATAATTTTAAATAAATTTATTACAGATAATCTGAAGTACATAAAAAAAATACAGTTCCCTTTGCATGCTAAAACGGGCTGATTCTTGGATCCTCTACAGATAGACTCGGAGGAAGTCGTCCATTGATTGCTTGATTGGATAGTTTATTGTTACGGTCGACAACGTACAGGAAATTTATTGGCCTATCAAGACGAATTTGTTGAAAAGTGTTCGAAAATCTCGATATTTCTTTTCCGATAAAAAAATCGCTGACGCGCCCGATAACGTAATTGGCCGATATGCTACCGCTCCGCGAACCAACGCGCCCGCTCCGCTAAACCCGCTAATTTATCGGGTTTTATCGAAATTAGCGGGAGTTCCGATAGATTATCGGCTCATCTCTGCTCCGCTGAATGTTTTTTTCTAATATTATTTTCTATACCGATTATAATGATTTTTAGAGTTTATTTCGTCAATCCGTTTCTGAAAACATTTTTTACAGAATCTCAAAGTTGAGAAAACACTGGATTTCATTTTCTTCCATGGTCACTTTAAAAGCTTTAATTTTAGGAAAGGTTCAATTTGAAGAATTTCGGCTCTGTTTTCTTCATATAATTTTATTTGAAATCGATTGGCACAAGCAGAAAATTTTTTAATGTCCGGGGAAGGAGCAAGGCGTCATTTCTGGATTATTGCTCGGAAGCTTCCAGTCAGGTTTGAGAATGGCCCATAGCTCCGCCTCCTGATTTCCAAAAAAGGTTCTGTTAATGCCAGTCGATGTAAAATTGAATTTCTAAAGAGAAAAACTAAAAATTTAAAAATTATTTAAATTGTTTATATTTAAAAATTATTTAATTATTTTTATTTAAAAATTATTTAATTATTTTTATTTAAAAATTATATAATTATTATTATTTAAACACTATTCAGTTATTATTATTTAAAAATTATTTATTTATTTATTATTAATTAATGACTAGTATAAATTAATATAAATATATATACATATATATGTAATTAAATTATATATAATAAATATTCCTTAATTATTTAGGGAGTGGTGGGTACATTTATTTATTTATATACATAAACTGTCACGACTTGACCTAATTCCTGTAAAGTGCGATGAGGTAATAAAATATCCGGCATTGTAAACCGCCGCCCGAAAAATGACTCTACTTTACGCCGTTGCAGTCATATAAGTCATATAAGTAGTGAGTGAGAGGCTACACACAAAATGGGCATCCCCAAAAACCATCACCAGCACCTTGATATAAATTTAACGAGCACGATGTGCAGTGAACAGAAACGGATATATTTATACCGGTTTAGGCTTACTATACCCGAAAAAGATGAGTTTGAGGTAGCTCTCTCCGTCTCACTGCAAATCTGACCGTGAAAAGACCGCATGCGCAACGGCCAAGAAAAACGAGAAGAGAAATAATGATCACGACCGGGCAATCTTCTTCTCATTCTGCTCGCCGCATCCTCTCTCGCATCTCTTTCACGCATTTCAGGTCCGTCATGCTTATGCATTTCATATCTCTTTTGATATCTGTGATTTCTCATACTCAGACAACGAGGACGGACAGACAGACAGACGCGTATTAGGCCACGCCTGTAACGGTCAGTTTGTCTTGTCTTGTCTCGAGCTCTCTAAGAGATCCGATTAAGTGACCCTCAAAGAAGCTTCGAAGCTTTTTTTTCCCCGGCTGCTGAGATCGCTGCGTCAACTGACAGGCCTGTCTGCTGTGTGCCCACGATAAAGTACCCATATATTTTTCCTCATCGTACGTGGCCATTATTGTCGAGAGATCGTTAAGCGACGGGATCGTCTCTTTTCTCTTTTTTTCTGTTGATATTTTCGACTAACGAGTTGTGGAGTTTTGTTCTCTTTTTATCTCTTGTGATCTCGCATCTCTCGTTACCGGCCACCTTGGCATTGTTGGTTTTTGTAAAAGGCCGCGAGAAAGAGAGAGAGAGAGACCCTTTGAAAGCGAGGGGCTTTGGATGAGATAACGCGATTGCAGGCAACACAGACAGAGAGAGGTCAACTTGTTTACGCGCGCGATCCGCGGCGAGCCATCGCGTCATCATGGCGTCCTTCCAAAGAGTACTCAGTGTTCCTAGTGTTTGCGTATGCCTGTTTTCTTTCGTCATCGTCGTCGTCCCGGCGGCCAATTGGGACGGACCCAATGTCAATCTGAATAACGACCCTTTCAAGAATGTCAACGGATTTACCGACCCCTTTAATAATTTCAAGGCTCCAGGTACGAACTTTTGATGCTGTCAGGATATTTGGACTCCGGAATACTAAGAGTGTTAGTGATTAGGAGGCAGCAGGGGGTAAAGAACATACTTTACAAACAAGCAGACACACAGACAGACCTACAGACACACAGACACGCAGACAGACACACAGACCTACAGACATACAGACAAATACACAGACACACAGACATACAGTCAAACAGATAGACAGACAGACAG
>LRSR01007889.1:0-22307 GCA_001579985.1 Hypsibius dujardini
TGCTAAACTCAGTGCCAGTCTCAAATATTCACACCAGTCCCAGCATCATTTATTTTTACTGCAATAAAAAAACGTTTACATGAAATAATTGTCGCTTGTCACTTGTGTAGTTAGTTTTGAAAATTAAAAAATACCAAACTTTTTTCTTAACGTAGCTTTTATTGGTCAATCTAAGCAGAGTAAGTTAATCCAGTCAAATTGGTTTGGTCTCGGCGTTTTGTCAGGAGAAAACAAAATGGGCTAACGAACCGTTTGATCTTCGTAGGGTGCCGGGTGGAACTGGCTAGATAGCACGAGGACGTCCTGTGCAACAGTCATGTTACCCTGACACGGTGCTGCTGTGGTGACTGCGAAAGGAAACGCGCACAGGAATGAATTTCGCAACAGAATAAAATAAGAAGCGCATCATTTCCAAGCGAGATCTGATGTAGTAATGTCAGGCGCGTACAAAATATCAGGGGGTGGAACTATGCGTCATTTCTGGAATATCATTCGTAAGTTTCCGGTCGAGCTTCACATTGACTTTTAGCTCCGCCCCCTGAAGTCCAGAAACGATTCTGTTAATGCCAATCGATTACAAATTGAATTTTGAGAAGGACACTGGCAAAATATTTTAAATTAAATCATTTTTCGAAATTGAACTTTTGCCCCTAGGGCACTTTTTACAAACTAATAAAATGGCTCGTTGACCGGGGGGGGGGGGCATGAAACTGCCCCACCTGCCGGCCAGACCTCGGCACGCCACTTGCGCAGCATTGCTTATTGTTAATGTGCGGGTAATGCGAAACTCTTTACCGTACCTCCAATACGTAATGTCAAACCTAGGAAGATCGGCATGAGGATGAACAATTCCATATTGCAGTGGGGCCGGAAATTAGTCCGGACCATTTTAGCAGCTGAAAAATATTGACGCAAGAAGCTGGATGAATTTTGGGGAAAAATGTTACACAAATTTGACAACAGGGAAAGATTGTTGGATGGTCCACAACTTTTGTGGCAGAAGAACAGACATAAAAACGTTCAACGATTTGTGATAACACCAGGTCGAAATAAAAATCGCTTTCCAATGACACGAACCGGTACAGAACGTTTATACTAAAGAGTCTCGACCACTTGGTGCCAGTTTTCAATGACCCCCGCATATTATGACTGCAGGGTAGCACAGTGTGTGCAGGCATAATAAACGGGTGGGACTAAATTGGCACCAAATGATCGAGACTCGATCGAAAGTTCTTATCACGACAGCAAACTCGGAAACTGATCAAAATGTTATCGTAAGGTTATTTGGTGCCAATGCGCGGCAGTTGTTGCAATTGCGCCGATATGACAATACGTTTTTATCAGCGCATGCAAACGCTCAAATAAGACGATCGCATTTCGTTGCAAATCCGTTCCTGACGTAAACCTGAAAGTTGACCGAACAAACCAACATTTTTGCGAAATCTGAATTGTTAGCGAAAAATGGAGTAAAATTAAAAGAAAATATATTAATATAAAAGATGACGTCATTGTCTGTGAAATTATCAACTTAATATTAATGTTTAGTTTTTTTATTCAGCTAAAACTATTGTCCACTGAAGTTTAATGGCAAAATTCTTGGTCGCTTATCTTCAATGGGCATAACTGCAATGCGATAACAAAAGGCGCTAACTGGTTTTTAGAAACACCGTGTTACTTCAAAGGAATTTAATTTCTGAAAATTTGGCCTGTTCAGCATTTTGCGGCAAAATGCTTGGAAAGATTAGCTCACCCGGCAGACAATGTATCGATCTCCTCCTCCCTTCCGGTGATATGTGTATGTGCCGAAATTAATTCTGGACACAGCGAGCCAGACACATTTACTTAAGCTGCTGGCGTTTTGAGCGGCAAGGCATGGACAGAATCTCTCGCCGCTGCCTGCTGGCCATCCCAGCATTCACTGAGGAAGTGGCCCTGTCAAATGCACACGCGACTCGATCGGCATTTAAGGGCCACTTAATACTGCCACAGCAACCTGGACTCTACATGAAGCTGCAACATTCTTTGCACTCTTTCCTCAACCAATAAAAAATATCGCTCCTTTATACTTGCCAACACTCGTAGAAATTTGGAGGTTCCTAGTCCAATGCGATGTCTTTTAATTTGGTCGAGTCTACCGATGGGGTTGATCATTACTCTACTGCACCTGCAATTGGCTGGTACGATGGGCGCATTATGCCGATTCAAAGTAAGACAGCTCGGGTATCACTGCTTTTTCTAAATATTTCTTTCAAAAGTTATATTTTGGATAGCGATTAAGTGAAAATTGGTTGGTGACCTGTCAATTTTAACGTAATGTGCCATATTTGTTTTAGAACACGGTGCGTTCACTCTGGTCCGGGGAATAGGGCGCAACCTTTCCGCGAGTATCTCTCTGCTTGATCATCTAGCGCGCAGCTTCTCACTTCGGAATGCGGCTTTCGGATTGGCGGATCAATCTCCCTGCAATCCTGCTCGCAAGGGGCAGGATCACGCAGATTCCACGGGCAACGAAGAACCCGATTCCTCTTCAATTTTAGGTGTGACGAAGATGAACTATTTTTCATGTCGAATTTTTTCATGTCAATTCTTAAACACATTTTTTATAGGTGCTCTAGAAATGAATTCCTCCGATGATCAGAGGAACGGATCCAGCGCGAAACTTACTTCTAAATCCTGGGAATCGCCTCCTAATGTGCAGTTAAAGGTTTTCTCCTCATGGCCTGTCAAAAGTAATCCCAAAATCCGCCGCGGATTATCTCGGCGAGCTGTTTTTTCCGACATTCAACGGCAAAAATTGGAGGACCAATTCTTAGTGCAAAAATACATCAGCAAACCGGACCGAAAAAAACTAGCGGAATCGCTCGGCCTTAAAGATTCTCAGGTAGAGTTTTTTTTTACAGTAAGTTTTTCAGATCATTGAAAATATAAAAAGTTATTATAATTATGCTACCTGAATTTAATATCTGATTATTTACTGACTGCATAATAAAATAGTTTGACCGATAAAACTCTTCAGTTTAAATTCTTTCTTTTTTTTATTATTAAATATCTTTACTAAAATAAAAAGTAGAACTTTCAGGTGCACAATAAAGACACACATAAAGACACGCCAAATCGGAGATGCTTCGTTATCGATTGAATTGAACATTTCCGAGTCAGACATTGCTTTACATGCCGTGCCATTAAGAAAGGAATACAATGAATGCTCAAGTCGGTCGCAGAGCTTGTGTCGAGCAGCATCGTGACTGGTGTATTCGATTACGAAGTATTCATTTTGAAAGTAATCGCCATTTTAAATGGAAACTACTGGGGGATAATGATAAAACAAACACAGATGAATTTTTCTCATGCCCCAAAAGAGGACGCACTGATCGAGCAGCAGCGTCTCATTCTCTTCCTTAATTTGTAATTCATAGATGTGTGTGCTGCTGAATTGCACATGTGCGCCATTAGGCGAAGAACAGTATAAAATGTGATTGGCCTCAAATGCTATTTGAAACCGTTATGTCCATCGCATCACAATCAAATACAGGGTCCACCACGAACATTGAATAGTTTTCAAACGGTGGCCACGCAAACTGAGCGCACACTGACGCCAACCTCACAAATGACAAAAACGCCAAATCTGAAGCCTGAATTAAGTTTATAATAAAAAATATTCGAAATCTCACACAGGAAGTCTTCTTAAGATCGCGGACTATAACGGCCGATTTTGCTTTTTACCACGGACTCAGTGGGTTGATTGGTTGATTGGTTGATTGTGTTAGTAATTCCTTTGAAATTCTGCCTTCCCGTCAAGTGCTTTTAGAGGCAATGTAGCAAACAAAGTGACTCTAACAGAATCACACATAAAATATGTGTTCTCTGTGAAACTTAAAATGTTGTAGGGGCGGAGCTAGTTCTTCTTTTGCGCCAGTTCTTTTTTTCTTAAAAATTTCCTGCTACATCTGAAGAAACGATAGAACTTGGATTTTATAACGAAACTGTCATGATATTTTACAATAAGCGGTTTTTCGTTTAAGCTCCAAACACAATTTGCGGAACTGAAGTTCGTTGTATACTTTTCGGCTTAGTTGGCGGGTGTAAAAGTACCACTTTTTCAAGACAAAATTCTTCAACAGCACAATTATTGTCGGATTCGTTTCAAATCAAGTTTTAACTGATCTTAATTTACTGAAGTTATAAATATTACTCAATATTCGTGGTGGACCCTGTAGAAGAATGACGGACGGAAACCGTTAGTTGTCCTACTAAGACGTAAGAAGAGAAAACCAAAGTGCTGCGAACTGATCTTCCTACAACAAAAAAGCACATTTCGTTTCGTTTTTCGGATTCGTTTCAGATCGAGTTTTAACTGATCTTAACTTACTGCCCTCTTTACCACTGAAATTAGTTTTCAGTTTCCCACACTCATGAATGTCGGAGGGAGTTATAAATATTACTCAATATTCATGGTGGACCCTGTGGATTCACAATTTACGCTGAAGAAACAGAATATTTGTTAGCACAAATTTCCTTCTTCTTTTAGGTGAAAGTGTGGTTCCAGAATAGACGCATGGTAAGGCCTAATAAACAAATCGCGGTATTATTTTAGCGGGTAGATTTTGAACAGGCGTATTACATTCCTATTGAATATTACATTCCTCAGAAATGGCGCAATACAAAGGAGCGGGAATTCATGAGCTCGAACAACCGCTTCACCACTCGCGACATTGCCGACAATCACATCCGGAAGTTCTTAGTGGATGATGACGGCTAACGGGCGTGACTTGATAGTGGCGCTGCAATTTCAATCACAGCGTCAACACGAACAACCTTTTTCGCCGCTTTCATCGCACTAAACGTTGTTTTGAAAAACATTAGTGAATATTTCACATTGTCATATATTCGAAATTTCGCGATCACCAAAAGAGATGATTTGAAAACAAAATTGAGTCGTCATTTTTCAGTGGCTGTGTGATTGTCTTATCCAGTAGTTAAATTGTTGCTCTGAAGTAATAGTCGTTTTTATTTGATTTGTCGATGAAATTCAGACGAGCCAATTTTTTCCCGTTGTTTGCAATTTCATTATTAGCCTGTTTATCAAGCTTCACCGTCGGACGTGATGTACTAGTAATTCCCAAGTTCCTGGTACAACTGGATGCCTGAGATGGCATATCATAAATTGGGAGAGTAATGACAAGTCTTTAATCTCTTGCAACATCAATAATGATTATTTGATTTAGAATCGACAATCGCCGAGTATATTACAACTCGATGCATAACATGGCCATGCTGAGATGACGTTACGGTTAAGCTCATGAACAACTCTGGCTTGATTGTGTGATCTGCCCCGCGGATACCCGATGTCATTTACAGGCCATTTAGCCAACTGAAGGACGAATTGACGAAAGAGGCTGTTCTTATTTTGATTTTTGGTTGCTTTCGGTATTTATCATACATATTACATAAATAGATGCGTACCGGGTTCGGGAATGCTTTTGAGACAAACTTAGAACCGTCATTTCTCGGTCACTACTGATCCCACTGCCCTAAATGTTTTTTTTTTGTTACAACGCCTGTCTATGTGAGCATCCACTACAGGCCAAAAAAAGCATTCCCGAACCCGGTAAAAGGGAAAGTTTTACGAGAAATCACCAGAAAAATTATTTACATATAAAATGAGCGTTTTGACATTTCCAATATCTCGTTGATCAACAGAAATTTTTATCCGAGTGTTATGTTGTTGCGTAGTATTTTACCGGACGTCAACCTAACGCCGTGACGTAGGTCTCGAACCCGTCAAGTTTCTCATGCAACGGCCAGAAGAGCACAAAATGCGCCGGGTACTCTGGAGTCGTTGAAAAATGATACCGATGCAGGGGAAAAGTCAGTTCACCGCCACCACCTCCCACCTTCGCCAAATCCATGTCATAATCAGCGGCCTTGTGCCCGTAATGATCCATCACAAAGAGGAACAGGCCTTCCGGTTTGACTTTATCCGACAAAGCCGAAAAATACGTAACGATGTCCGAACTCTTCCAAGACTTTGTCTCGGACGTTTTCCTTTTATCAGCCCAAAAAACGAGCGCCTTCTTCATCGACTTTGACCCTTCCCGGCAACAAACCAACCGACCAAACTGAAACGACTTTTCGTGCAGATTTGTCTCTTTTATGGAAGTCGTTCGTTTCTTCCCAGAATAGGCGGTGCTGCCAATGGTTTTGTGAACCATTTCAGCTCGCCTATCCCGGTCGATGTAATCGTAGTCGACGGTCGCGTCCGTGTCCGTCTTCTGGCGTCGAAAAATGACCACTGACCACTCGAACAGTGGGTGTGTCCTGCGTAAATGTTCCGCAAGTCGTGCGGCGGAATTTTCTTTTCGTATCAATATTTTAGACGTTTTGGGAAGTGCGGATAGATACCTATTGGTATGGAGAAAACAACCAATATCAATGCATGAGTTAGTTTTTTGTCAGTTATGTCGCGACTAGCTATATCAATGAGTAGCTTTTATCATTACCATTAGTTGTCCATTATATCTTAATTGTCTTCTTCCATTAGCTACTTCTTTTTCTTTCCATCAACCTTTGGCTACCTCGTTTCTCTCTCGTCTCTTGTCTTCTGTAGTATATAATCTGATGTATGTGTGACAGTCCATAGTAATATTCCCTTTTCTCTCTCGTCTCTTGTCTTCTGTAGTATATGATCTGATGTATGTGTGACAGTCCACAGTAATATTCTCGTTTCTCTCTCGTCTCTTGTCTTCTGTAGTATATAATCTGATGTATGTGTGACAGTCCACAGTAATATTCTCGTTTCTCTCTCGTCTCTTGTCTTCTGTAGTATATAATCGGATGTATGTGTGACAGTCCCTAGTAATATTCTCGTTTCTCTCTCGTCTCTTGTCTTCTGTAGTATATAATCTGATGTATGTGTGACAGTCCATAGTAATATTCTCGTTTCTCTTTTCTCTTTTCTCTATTCGTTCCTTTCGTGCTACGCTGCAACTAAAATTAGTTAATGATGATGTTTGTTTAACTTTTTTTTTAGTAGCTAAAACTTTGCTTGACTGTAATGAAACTGGTTTAAATCGTGCAGTCTAGTTTTTTGCTCAGAAACTGAAAACAATTCAAATGTATTTGACTCGTTACAGTTTGATTTGTAATTTAGTATAGTTACGCAATCAGTATGAATGTACCGTTGAACTTCCCCGCCGATGTGATTGCAGCGAGTCATTCCGTTTGCGAGGTCACAGAAGAGATGTTGGCTGTCTTCACACGGCCGAAAACGAGCAATTGATTGCAAACGGGAATGAGTCTCCTTGAGTTCGGCTTCCATCTCACGTACAAGCTTTAACAGAGCATGAGCATCCAAGCCTTGCGTTTTCCTTTCTAGAAGCACGCGATCAAGGGTCTCGTCGTTGTTTGCAGATCGTAGAGAGCTTAATATTCCACTATCTTTAAGGTATTGATAAGCCGAGTACACGCAGCAGGCGACGCAGATATCCCTCGAAATTATCCGCCTAAACCGTGCGGAGATAAAAGTGTTTGATTTATTTGTTTTGCAATGCAGACTCTCTCCTAGTGCTAACTCCGGTAAATGAGACGGACCAAATATTTCGAATTTATTTTAAATAAAATATTTTCAACATCTTCCTTGCCCCTTTAAGTAAACCTTTTTTTAAATTAGAATAAAAGCTTCAGAAGTATAGAATTTTAGAATTAAATAAAAATTATTCTTGATCATTATTTTGACTAGCATTTTAGTTAGTCAAATGAGACACGATTCAAGTAGAAAGTCCGAATTCTTCTACCTCCATTCTTGGAAGAGGATTGGATTGAACTCGCAGGCCTCCGCAATCTCCTCCAACATTTTCCGTCCAGAGCATCCTGTAACAATTTGTCCGTGGATTTCAGTCATCGCAACCTCTGGATCGTTGACTTGATAAGCCTCCAGAAACAACTGAACGGACGTTTCGCGCGTGACATTTTTTAGATATTCAATGCAGGGCTCCTTAGTTTGTTCTATTGTAGAACTTGCCGCTCGGTATTCCCTCACTAGACCCTCCCAAAGAAATGTGTCAGGGTCGTGTGGAGTTGCACTACACATTCGGGTTAAATTATGAAAGCATCGCTGAGTTTGGCCGTCGAAATTATCAGCTGATTGGACGATCGGTTGTTCCTCATTACGATCGCCACTCCAACGCAGCTGTAACTTTGGAAGGTCACATATGATTTTTGGATGAATCAGCGCATCAAGCAAACCTACAGATTCGGAAAAGTAATAAGATGCACTTGTAACAAATTCCATATTGACATAATATAAATGAGCTCAACAGAAGTGCAGCCCTTCAAATGCTCCAATAATCGTGCACAACCACGACGTGGTACTATCACCATAGTTCTTTAATAATTGTCAAATTATCATGTGGTCATGTGTAGTTGTAATCGCAAGTTACAACGTGTATAACCTTCGCACGTCGCTGAGTGACCATAAAATGGGGCTGAGAGTTGTGCGATAAGATTGGAGCAATCAATCCTATCATGTACCACCTGATGTGTAAGAAGAATATGCATCTCTCACTGCTTCGAGTTGTGATCAATCTTTTTAAAGAAACGTTTTGTCAAAACAAAACTCGTTGAGAAGTTTAATAAAATCTGTGTCGCCTCTTTTTGTCAGCTCCAATTTTGGCTCCATGCTATCCAAAAAAAGCATTTAACAAATCGTATTTGTAATTTATTCCGACAAATGTTCAAATATCGGTTTGCTTCCTCGTTATTTCTTTGAGAGACTTGATTTACACGTCCAGTACAGTCAGTCCCAAGTTGTCATCCGGTTGCACAAAAACAAGTATGCGCATGCAGTTCCAGTTATGGCAGGCCGATAGTGTCAATCGGTAACTCACTAGTAAGCTCAGTTAAAAGTTTTGGCTACCTTGGCCAAATAACAAATGCAAAAGATCAGTATTTCATTCGGACAATTCCTTGTTAAAAGTACGCGCAGTCGATACCTGAAGGTTGGAGGGAATTGTTGTTACACTGATTTCAAGTGACTGAACATCTGTTTAGCCACAAGTGTCACTGCCCTCTAGACGAAATGTCATTTTTGTAACTTATCGATTGTAGAATTATCATGGCGTTTGGAAAGCAAATCCCTCGGGATTCCCTTGTTTTTTTTTAATTTGTTAATCTTTGACAGTCTTTTTGAGTTCAGTAATTACTGCGGTGTTGGGAGTTCGTGATTGGTCGGTAGGCGTGGTTTGCTTGACCAGTGTGCATTTAGGGGAGGAGTTTGAGTTATTTTTTAAGCCGTGAAATGGACAACAGGATAATAAATTATTATTTGAAAAACACAAATATCAACAAGATCAAACTGGAGAACAACTTCGAAAAAGGAATTTTAAGGAAACTTCCAAACCATCAACAGTTCATGATTGGCTGGCTAGCTCTGGCATGCCAGATGATTTTTGCGAGACCACGCCCAAAATAACACTCGTCTGGCAATGTTTTGCGAAATGTTTGGTGTGTGTTCATAGTTCCTCTTGCAAAATGTCATACGGCAATTGTTATATGCGCATCGATAGTGAACATCACGTCACAATTGAAGTGTTCTTCTGGCAAATAACACGGACTATGAACGTAGCATTGCATTACATTCATCCGGGATCGAAATCGAAGGAAATCGTCTACGATGGCTTCTCTTGATGATTTGTCGGTGTCTCGGGGAAACCTGATTGGAGAAACGGCAGTCGTCTGCTCGACTTGATGGGGCGTCTTGAACTGCAGAATATTCAATAAAAAATATGAAAGAATCAGACCAGAAAGCTCAAGCGAACTCCTCGAATCGAACGAAATGTTGAAGATATAAAAGTTTCAAAATTAAAGACCTCATTTAAACGGTACAGTTGAGGTATTCGCAAAGGTAAACCCGCAATATTTTCAAAATATCATCCACCGTGTCGTAATGCAGCGCGTCCAAATTATCCGCGAGCTTGTGCCAGACCGTGGGAAACGGCCACGACACCAGATGGAGGATTTTCACGCCCTTCTCAATGAACGGTCGGTAGTCATCGTCGACCCAGGCATGCTTCCCGATGGGCGAGACATCAAAGTAGGGTTTCTCCCGGCCCCACGTGCGGACCTTGTCCCGCTGCAGGGCGCTTTCTTCAATCTCCGCCAATCGCTCAAACTGCCCGCGTGCGGTGTAGTAAAAGGCCCGGAACTGCGTATCCTTCGTGCCGATCAAGTCCAGTAAAATCATGAAGTCAATGCTGTGGAGTTCGGTTAAGGTGGAATTTTCATGCGCAAACTCATTGTGAGTGGCCTGTAATAAAATGCGTCGTCAAATAATGTGACTGGAATTAAAAGTATTAAAAGTATTTTGTCTTTCGGTTAGTTTGCCAATGATTTGACGTGTTTACGTGTGACGAAATTAACATACTATTCTTGGCAAGAGTGTTGGCTGAGGAAATCCGGCAGTTCTCGCCAGAAAGCTCTTAAAAGTCTCTTGACGACATCTCTGCCAGATCTCTGCAAGAATGGCCAGCTACAATTTCCGAACAGAAATATCTCCTGCATTTCTGGCAAGGAAATCCTCGTGTAATTCCAGCCAGAAAGTTGTGTGTAATTCTAACTAGAAAATCCTCTTGTAATTCTGCTCAAAATTCAGCCGAGATTTTCTCGCATGAGTCTCGTGTGATTCTCACCCAATTCTCACTCGCTTCTGGCCAGAAAGTTCGAACAAATCTCGTGAGGAGCTTTCTCACCAATTCTTGCCCAATCTGTGGGGGGGGGGGTATTCTGGGCCAGTTCTGAACCAGCTCTCATGAAAACATGCTTTCTCACGTACTCTCGGCAGAAAGTTTGGCGCTGGAATGAGGCTTAAATGCATTTGAAAAAAAATCACTAACCTCCATTTTTGTGGCGAGGTTCCGTGCACCGTAGAGGGAATCGGTGGTGGACCACTTTTCCACGGCCTCTTCCCCGTCGAGAAACATCAGTTGCAGCGTGACATTGAGATTGGCAGTCCGGTTGATGAGGAAGGGATGGAGGCTCTCCGCCAGGTCGAGCATCATGGCGCACGGCGCCGCAGAATCGGATAAGCCCACAAAGAGGCCCTCTTTGTCGAATTTCGAGTCGTAATGACACGCCAAAACGAGTTTGCGGGGCGCTTCCGGGTTGAGGGTTGCGATGATGTTGGTCATGTTACAAGGCTCGTGACCTTCTGGTGGGTCGGAGATGAACTGGTCCAGTTTTATTGTGTAACTGAGTTCGGACAATTTCGATTTTATGAACTGTAAAAAAAAATTACGTCGTTTATTTTTAAACACGTTTCCTCAAGAAAGTGCGCGTGTTATATTCCCGCCATTTCGTTTGTCGTTCACGAAGGAATGAAAAGAAGTTGTGTTTCAAGCGTTTTCATACAATTCAGCATAAGCAACAAGCGGGCCACTTTAAGAAGCTCCTCGTTAATCAATCTTAATGCATTCTGATTGGGGAAGAAATTCGCCTGACGCTGAAAACAATTAGGAAAACTGACCGAAATTCGACTAGATTCATTGAAAACCGTCTGGCAGAATGTGCAAATATTTTGATAACAAATTCTTACCAAGACAGTTCAGATAGTTTGCCAGCAGAAATTGTGATTGATGCGAGGAATAAAATGATTTGATCACTACACAACAAGACGCGTCGCCCGACGAACTTAATTTGACTTTTTTTCTAAGTGCAGTACGAACTTTTTCACATTTGTTTTTAATTAGATTTCTTGCTGTTTTCTTTAACTGTTTTTTTTTTCAATATTCAATATATTTTCAATATTCAATATTTTTTCAATATTCAATATTTTTTCAATACTCATGCATGTCCTTGAATTCATCTAGTTCATGTGTGTTCACATAAATATGCTTCTGTTTGTGGGCTCATTCTTTTACTTAACACTTTACCTTTTTCTTTTTCTTTTTCTTTTTCTCAAACAACTTTTCCTTTCCCTTAAACAGCAAGTCATTTTCCTGAAACAACTTTTTCTTAAATGATGAATCCTTTTCCTTAAGCAAGTTTTTCTTTTTCTTAAACAACAAGTCCTTGATTTTTTAAACAGCAAGTCCTTTTCCTGAGACTTTGAAAGTTAAATGTTAAGCGACTTGGGCCATGGATCAATATACCAAATTAATTTTCATAACGACTTGACCTTAATTATTGACTAATAAACCCGAAACAAATTTAAGCGACTTGATTCTGTGCGTCAATTTCCTCGACGGAAGCCTGGCAAAAAACTAGTTTAAAATCGATGAAGAATTAAGTGTTTTTTTGTCAATCGTGAGGAACTCACCTTCTGCACTTTGAGACTTTCCGGGGTCCCTGCAACCCGGGGAACCGCTATCGGCAGGAGAGTTTTCATAAACCGGTCCTTATTCGACAAATTCATCAATGCTTCTCTCTTGCTGCCCGACAGTTCGATGAAATCATTATCCCGTTGCTTGGCCTGCCACGCTGGGATGAGGATAGGATCAATGGTAGTTGTAGTAGTGGGTGTGGTCGTCGTTCGGGTCGTCGACGGGGTCGTAGTCCTCTCGGTGGTTGGTCTCTCTGAAGTCGATTCTGTTGGTTCCGTTGTCGTTCGTCTCTTGGTCGAACGGGTAATCGGTCTCCGACTGGGAGTGACGGTTCGCTTCTTCGCTGGGCTCACAGATTGCCGTACAGGAAAATGCCTCGTTGTTGAGCGGAATAAATTATGGAGGTCTGGAAAATCGAACGCCAACGACTTAGCTGTCCCGGGTTTAAGAAGATTGTGGAGATCTTGAATGTCGAACGCAGTCGCTGCGGTTAAGCATAAGAAAAGAAACCTGAAAGAAAAAAGTCCTTAAATAAATTGTTAATTTATTCCTTAAAAAAAATTATTAATTTATTCCTTAAATAAATTGTTAATTTATTTTCAAAAAAAAGTTCATTATTTGTTCGACGATTTAGCAGCGAGGTGATGTTGTTTTAAATAACTGCGGCAGCCGGGCAACGTACCACGAAATGTCCATTCCTTCTTTTTCCAGGGCGAAACAATAATTTGACCCACGTGGTTCCGGCCGTCACAACACGTGAGGCAGTTGACAAAATTTCGGGACAGAACAAGAGTGAGTTACTTCTTTTTGCTCCAAACTCGAGGTTATTTGGAAACCACAGACCACCCACGTCAGGACGTGTTTGACCGTGATTACCGCTAAATCAGTGGATTTTTCCTTTTCGTGAAAGTTGCGCACTTTGTTGCCTTTTAATGCTAGATAAGGCTTTTTTTTTGAGGAGGAACTCAGCTGGGCGTTTTTGCAAGGCTCAGCAACCATGAGTCAAGTGAGCAGTCCGGTACGTGCTGCCTTGTAAAATGGTTGCTGTCTGTTTGAGCGACCTGTTAGGGTCAGATTTCAGCTGGTTTTTATTGGATTGTTGAAGTTGCGTAAAAAATAAGAGGCTGCGTATAAAAACTAGCCGTTTCGTTTCAATCAATCAATCAACTTCTGATTCCGATTCATCTGAACATAAAATCGGCTACAAAATTTATTTTAATGAAAAAGGATAAAAATTTTCGATCACTTGTAACTTGTAACTTGTAACTTGAAGCATTATTCAAGTACCGAATTCAGAATTCCTAAGAAACACTTTTTTCGTTTAGATTTACTTTAATGGTGAATATTAAAATTTCTTTCATCGGTAAAGTTAGACAAGATTTTTTTGGGTTTCTTAATATTTGGAAATTAAACAAAGATTTAATCCATTTCCCTTCATTTTAACTGTGAAAACGGCGAGATTTAGAACTAAATTAAGCATGATTGTGTTTACAGCAACTCATTCCAAATCCAACTCGCAATCGCATCAATAAAAAACATTTGGGAAGCCAGTGGGCGTAGCTGAAGATAAAAATAAAAAATTTTGCTAGAATTTTAGAGCTTCTTTGAAAAATAGCAGAAGCTCCTGCTCCCTGATTTTCGAATTTTTTTTAGCTGTTGTCAATCGACTCAAAACTGAATTTAAATTGGGACAGCTTAAAAAATTTGTTCTTAAATAACGGTATCTAGTAAAAAAGTTGCGGTATCTACATCTGTATTTAAAGAAAAAAATTTGAATTCCTCAAGGCAATTTCACTAACGTCCAAATGTGGATTATTATTATTATTTTCAACCAAATAATCATGAATCTTACTGAAATAAACAATTTTCGAATACCTTCTGAAAATAATTTTCAGATTTTCCTCCCCTCCCCGCCCCCCCCCCCCCCCCGGGGGGGGGGGGGGGGAAGGAGCTGCCCATGAATGGGGTAAAATTCGAGTCAGTGGAAAAGCGACGTGTTTTTATCGATATTTGACTTTCGATAAAGCAAACAACAGACCTTGATGGAATGCACAAAGTCTTCCACGATTACGACTACTGTTACGATTATCAGCACGCTGAATTTTCACGTAGGAGAAAGCACAAATTCCCTTCTCAGACTGTGAAGCTTCTACAATTTCTCTTTCAAGCCGAACTTTTTGCGTTTGTGCAGGTAAAAACTTATTTCGAGGTTCGGTCCAACATGGCAACCACAAAGGAAGACCTCAGCTCAATGATGCGGCCCACTTTTCCGCTTCTTCTCAAGGCCAGCACCGTCAAAGACACGGGCAGTGTCATCAAAACCTACCACGACCTCAATCGGCAGGAGAAACACTTTCACGATCTGGAGATTGAGCGGATTTTCCAGGAGCCGTTTGAGCAGCAACTCGCAGCCATCGACCAAATGATCGAACGGAACCGCAAAGTGGGTGTGACGTCGTCCCACGACTCCATCAAAAAGGACATGGACTACGCCAAAGAGGCCTACGACAAATTCCTCGAGGCCAAGACGAAAAAGACCCGCGAGACTCTCAACCACGCCACCGGGCTCCTCCAAGGCGGGCTGGGCTTCTTCCCGCGGCTCGTGGGCAACAACGTCGGCATCACCAACTTCTTCGAGTCTGCGCCGTTCCGCCAGGGCTTCTCCATGGATTCCACGCACTTTCGGGCCGCCCTCCCGAAGCTGTTTCAAGGTATTGGAAGTTCCAAAAAGGGGAAGTTATTTGTGCAAAATTGTCATTTTCAAACAAAATTTGAGTCATCATTCTTTCGTCTCCCATTCCGATCGTTGAAAACTAAGGTTGATAAGGCCTTCAAAGTAATGAATTAAATCTCCCATTTCGAGTAAGTTGAATAATTTTCAAAGATTTGACGATTGCGGTGACATCTCATGGGCTGTGTTTTTTTGGCGAGCGCGCAACTAACAAGGGAACGGAACAGTAGGTGACACGCCGATCTGTCTAAACATCTTTTTTTCAAATAGTGGATTAAATTAATAAATTTAGTAACAAATTTCATTGGCAAACGAGCTCTGGTTTGAGCGAAAAAAAATTCAAAAGTTCCCCGATGGCTCCGCGGGTTTCCCATTCAACTCAACCGTTGATTGTTTGATTATGCTCTGGCAAAACTCATTTTTTTAACGCTTTACCCACACAAAAGGTCGTTTTTTGAAAACGTTTGATTCTAAAATTTTTGACACTCTTTCACTCCGAATTCGATTTGAAATCGATTGACATCAGCAGAATCTTTTCTGAATGCCAGGGGGCGGAACTATGGGTCATTTCTACGATGTCACTCGGAAGCCTAGATTGAAACTAGCCCATAACTCCGCCCCCTGGCATCCAAAAAAGATTCTGCTGATGTCAATCGATTCCAAATCGAATTCGAAGTGGAAAAGTGTCAAAAATCTTAGAATCAAACGTCATTTAAAAAATGACGTTTTTTGTGGGTTAGAGTGGTAAAAAAATTAAATTGAGTTTTGCCAGAGCATAAATCAAACAATCAACGGTTGAATTGAATGGGGAATGAGAAAAAACTAAAAGTAAAAAACATGGAAAAATTGAAATTCCAGAATATATTGGAAAACTTTGTTGTGACTCGCCTGCTGTACAACAAAACTTTAACAGACCTTACAAAGAAATTGTCTCGAATAGATTTTTAATTGATATTTAATTCGTTAATATGAAATAATTTGGACCCGAGCAGGCAAAAGAACTCATGCAACAGTGCAGTATAGACGAGTCTTCCGCATTTTTAGGCCTCACGCGTATCTACCTGATGACGGTCGTCCATCACTACTACGACAGCGAGGTGCAGGACGGCGACGTCAGCCACGCCGACAGCTCGCACCAGTATCTAATCTTCCTCCAGCGCCTGCTCGAAGAGACCGTCTACACTGCGCAGGTGCAGTTCCACCAGCTCCGTCTGAGTTTCCTGCTGAAGACCTGCGGCGACCCTCAACACGGGCATCACTGCGGCGCGGAGACCGACCGGGACTGCACCGAGCTCGGCGCAAAGGTTTACCGCGCGCTGCGTGAAAACGAGGACAAAATGAGCAACCAACAGATGGCCTCATACATTGGCATCCAGCTGCGGACCGCCTACCCCGCCTTGGTGTGGGCCGTCGTAGTGCACGATGAAGACACGGACCGTGACACGCCGCGGCGGATGGAGGTGCAGTATAATTTGAAGTATCGCGACCGCGGAATTTGGCTGCAGCGTTTCGGCACGGAGCGACATAGTTGGCTGGAGAAGAGAGAACGTCGAAACAAAGTAAGACACGGCCTCCAAAACATGTTTGTCCGTCCGTCCGTCTTCCGTCCGCCTTCCGTCCTTTCGTCCGTCCGTCAGTCTATCCGTCCGTTCGTCCGTCCGTCAGTCTATCCGTCCGTCTGTCCGTTGTTCGTCCGTTGACCATCCGTCTATTGACTGTCCGTCCGTCCGTCCGTCCGTCCGTTCCGTCCATCCGTCGACCGTTGTTCGACCATCTGTCCGACAACGGACGGACGGTCAATAGACGGACGGTCAACAGACGGAGAACGGACAGATTGACGGACGGACGGATAGCCTGGGAATGGTAAGATTGCCGGGGTTCTTTTGGGCCCAAAAAAGGGGAGAGGTAAAGTAGCCACTCCGTTAATGTATTGAAAAGCACTTTGTTTGCCTCTAGGTGGAATCATGGGGAGTCGGGGATTATGGCTGTTTCGTCTGCTACCGCACCCGGCAGACGTCCGGCAATATGGCCATCATTTTCTGGGCGGACGAAAGCGTCACTGAAGCACCCGGCCTGCTGAACACCTTCCAAACTATCCGACAGAACTTTCACTCGGCCGAAATTCAGAAGGAGCGATATGAGATCGCGGCAAAGGATGAAGAGAACGGAGGGGTCACGTTGGCTGGTGGGAGACTGGCCACGGAATGGATGTCGGAGGGAGGGTCCAATTTCATGTTCGCGGTGGTGGCGACTTCGCATAATGAACGAACGGGAAACACGGTTGGCATGGACTTGCCCTCTTACCACGGACTCACTTTTCCGATGCATTTCAAGGACGACTACCATCAGGTGCTGTTCTGGCCGGAAGAAGCGGGCCGTACTGCGAGTGATTTGGATGGATGGTTGGCAGATGCTTCGGTTCCGGAGCCGCTGCTGAGAAAGTTTCGTGATCAAAAAGAAAAGTAATTTTAACTTCTTCGCAGTTCTTCATCCTGATATGAAAATATGCCGAGAGAAGGGGAAATGGAAAAAGCAAGCCTGTCCTTAGACAATTCCCACCTGCAACGCAACAAGCTGTCTTTTGCAGGCCTCCATGAAAACTACAAATATCCAATTTAAAGAAAATTGAAGACAAAAAAAACTAAAAATGACAAAATACGGAAAAATACGAAAAATGAAATTACTAACAACGAAAAAGAGACTTGGTTAGTTCTAGCACAAGCCTATACAAATTTTCAGCGGTTAGTTTTAGCACAAGAATAACGGTACTACAGTGATATGGGTACCCACAATAGCCTTCAATAGATGTGGAATAATGGAATAAACTCCATAGACTATATGGTTAACGACCCTAGTCAGCAGTCTAATAATGGAATAAACTCCATAGATTATACGGTTAAGGCCCATGGCCACTCACACACTGTCCCTGCAGCAGTGGAATAATGGAATAAACTCCATAGACTACATGATTAAAGCCCATGGCCACCCACACACCGTCCTTATTCCACCGTCCTTATTCCATTATTCCATTGCTGTAAAGACAGTGTGAGGGCGGCCACGGACCTTAACCATGTAGTCTACGGAATTTATTCCATTATTCCATGTATGTTTGGGGCGCCGTGGTATTTCAAAACCCTTGTGCTAAAACTTGCCAGTAGTCACGAAAAAGCATGGAAATTAAAATATATTTTAATGCAATCGTGTTTCAATGTGTTCGTATGTATGTCTTCTGTAAGGTCCCAGGGAAGAGCACAGCCTATGCCCTTCTGCTTTGATCTTTCTGCTTTCCCTTCCCCCGAGTAAGTTGTTACTTTTAACATTCACAACAAAATATTCCTATTAAGTAAGTTGTTTCGGCTTGTGATGTCACGGATTCTTCTCAACTAACGGAATATGTCTGCACAATTTTATTTCGGATGCCCAGAAGGAGATGAAGCTTTCACGTTGGACGATGACGACGATGTTATTAACTAACTAGCTAGATATAGAGCAGACGAGTCAGAACATAGTTTTCTAATATATTCTAAAATTTAAGTTTTCCCGTGTTTTTCCCTTTTTGTTAAATTGGATTTTTCTAGTTTTCTCCTTTTCGCTTTTTCTTTTTTTCTTAATTTTCATATAGGCCATTCCTCGTTTAAAACTGACTGAACAAGAAATCTGTGTAGATACTACCGACCAAGGCGGAAGCTTTTTGTTCAACGCGTGCTGGAAAGTAAACAAAACTTTAAACATTTCGAATCGAGGCGCGTTTGACGTCGAAGTTTTTGATCAAGAGGAGAAACTATTCATCTTGCGAGATTATTTTTCTGATGAGAAGGACGGAGCAAACGGAGGTTTGTGGAGCTGTTCGAAGGTCATTTTGGAGTTCTCTAGCACAATGCACAATGCACAATGCACTTTCCAGCGAAGGACAAAATGAAAAAAGGAACTTTGCGTCGGCTGAATTTCACCGGCAATCGTCTGGTGATATGCAGAGTCTCGCTTCACACCGCAGCGTAAGTGTGAATGAGCCTCAGGCCATTTCGCGAGTGTGTTCAGTCTCCGTGTGTGAAAACACTCCACACGATGCACATGCACCTGCAATCTGAAGGTACAAACGAAGAGCCGCTCAAGGCACGCGAGGAGCATACATTCTGTGAGCTAGGACTGCACTAGTGCGAACAGCAGTGAAGCTGAGTATTTTTCAACTTATACTACACTGAAACTGCAGGTTAGCTAAAATATCGTGTTGAAGCGAGTAATAATGTGGCAAAGTTCTTCTTCTTATTTTGCATCTCTAATGGTACGAGGCTTCCTTCTTGGTTGTTTGCGAATTTAATATCGAGCTGTTTCATGACTTTTTTTTACGATTTTGTTGGACCAATATGGACTGATGGGATTAGACGAACAGCAAAAACGTCGCGCCTTAGCGACACAGGCAGGTGTGAACTGTGTCGCTGAACTGAATTGAACTGAAATGTGAAAGTTCTTACTGTCGAATGTATTTTTGAACTGAACTGAACCGCCAAATTAGAACAATCATAATATACCTAATCAATTACGTCTTCATTCATTTAGTTTTATCCTGAACTGGAGATGCGCTATTTAATTTAATTCAGTTGTTTATTCTATTTCAATTTGTTGAAGTTATTTATCAAATCCAACGTTGAAATATAGTAACGCTAATTTTAGTATTTATTTTTGAATGACCAAGAAAAAAAAATGCGGCTATTATTTCTCTTTTGTTACAGATTCGCTTCTACTTTAAGCCAGAGAGACAGAGAGAGAGAGACAGAGAGAGAGAGAGACAGAGAGGATCATGCGAGCTCTGCGGAAGCTGCACGCCGTTGCAGAGATTAAAATTGTCAGACTTTTGTTGATTGCCGTCGGACTTTTTGTGGTCTTCATTATGTGTCTGAGATTCATGGCATCCCGAGCATCCACACCAGGCATCGAAAAGCCAGTGGCACAAATACTTCGAGCAGAAGGTTTTATTCAGCCACTTCCAGTGACTCCTCCAGACAAAGGACTTGCTGAGAATATCTCCACTCCAACGCCTGTCCGAATTGTGATAAAAGAGCGGCTGGTTCACTTTGATCTGAAAGGTGCGCCACCGTTGATCACTTACTATAAGGATGCTTTTCCGTTGCTTAAAAAAATGGGCGCCACCGGATTATTAATGGAATATGAAGACATGTTCCCGTTTACTGGGGAATTAAAAGTCGTCAACGCCAAGAACGGATATTCTAAGGAAGATGTCAAGACGATTTTACAGTTGGCGAATGAAAGTGGGCTTTATGTGATTCCTCTGGTTCAGACGTTCGGTCATTTGGAGTTCGTACTGAAGCACAAGGAGTTTCGTCATTTAAGGGAAGTGGACAAGTTCCCACAAGCTGTCTGCCCGACGCGGAATGGCACGTTTTCACTGGTGCAGGAGCTGATTGCTCAAACGATGGAACTCCATCCCGAAGCGAAATATCTACACATTGGGGCAGATGAGGTTCGTAATTTGAAATTCAAAAGACAAATTTTCAGGAAAACTTTTTAAAGGGGTAGGAACCTACTTCGCACCACCTTGCTAACACTTGGACCGCCCAAACAACATCCAGTCCCACGTGTCGACATTTTTTTTCTCATTATCGAAAAAATAAGGGACTTGAGACTGGACCTTAGGGCATCTAGTAAAACTGGTATTGCAATATTCGAGTGAATACAAGCGGAGTTAAAAATTAGTAACCATTAGGAAAAGGTTAGAACTCTGCCTGATGATTCGCTGCGCTAGCACTGGTTGTAACCAATGTTGGACACGCCCAACAAGTCCCCATATCCAATCATGATAGTTCTTTAACTCACGAGTATCATACTTAGTTTGTAACTCTGTCCACTCTATTAACCCTATTCTGATGTATGTGCCATTTACCTTCATTTCTATAGTTAAAACTTTACTATATAAGAATGTGTTTTATTATTTCTACAGTCAGTTCTACTTCCTCTTTCCTTACTTTCAGTTTATTTCTCTAACAGTCTTTACTATCAGTCTAATAAACTTGTTAACTATCCAACTGACGGTTGGTAGACCTAACACCAATACGAGTTACGTGTAACTGACATTTCGTGACTGTGTAGTCACTCATTTGACGGCTTTTTTTCTCCATTCTTCGTCAGCGGCGCCACGGTTTCCGCCACCACTGAAACCACCACTGAAACGGTTTCAGTTGAAGGTTGTGGGGAATTTTCCAAACGATCCGTTAGGATTTGCAAGGAATCGTTCAGCACTTTCCCTGATCTAGCAAAGTTTTGCTAAACCCGTTTCTATCCGTAAACCCAAAACACCTGGTTACCAGAGGGTTAAGTGCTAACAAATGCAGAGTCTGCTTAAAAACCGGCATGAAATACATTCGTAAGTTAATTAGTTTTCTTATTCAATCCAAAATAAGTTCTGATTCGTCAGTTATAAATAAAAATGTAAATTATGATGGAGATTTAGTTTCTTTCAGTCGAAATTTTTAATTACATTCAGACGTTTTTAGATTTTTCAGTTTCATTGTTAATTAACCAGAACATTTACTGTATTTTTTGGACAGTTCCAATATTAAGCTAAGAAATTAGTCATTAAAAGTGTTGGCCTGACTTTATTTCAGTTTAGTTTAGTTATTCATGTGCAAATTTGCTTTCGAAGTGAACTGCAACAGAAAAACTGACACGTTTATTTGTGGAGTAAAAAAGGTGTTCCATATTGGGCGCTGCAACGTCTGCTCCCGAATCGGCATGAAACTCGGGCCCGGCTTCCTCGGTGTGCAAGCTGCCAAGCACCAAATCTTCCTGGCCTACGTCTCACAAGTTCTCCAGCATATTCGCCGCACTTACCCCGCGGTCAAGCCAATCATGTGGGACGACATGTTCCGCACAATGTCCGCCCGGGAGATCGAAACCGGATTAGGAGAGCTCACCCAATACGTCGAGCCGATGATCTGGAGCTACTTTTCTGACTGGCGGCATCACCTTCCGCAGTACGGCGATCTGTACAAGGATGTCTTTCCCAACATTTGGGGCGCAACAGCGTTTAAAGGCTCCTCGGGGGAAACTGCACAGATTCCTAACATCAAAACGCAGGCCATGATTCACACTTCCTGGATTAGTTCTCTGCGGGAAAACGGTCATAAAATGAAGAACTTTCGCGGCATCGCGCTGACCGGATGGTCTCGTTTCGACCATTTTAATCCGCTTTGTGAGCTCTTTCCTGTTGCGTTGCCGTCGTTAGCCGTCAGCATGCAGATCTTACA